>JAVKPL010015921.1:0-13326 GCA_032173675.1 Gastrolobium villosum
ATGTCATCTGCTTCGTTCATTTCTTAGTATTGTTTGGTATATGATTACATTTGCAGGTGGTGCGGTTTCTTGGCAATCAAGGTTACAGAAGTGCATTGCACTTTCCACTACAGAGGCAGAGTTCATTGCAGCAACCGAAGCTTGTAAAGAGTTGCTATGGATGAAGAAGTTTTTAAAAGAGATTGGCTTCACTCAGAAGAGGTATGTCTTACTTTGTGACAACCAAAGCGCCATACACCTAGCCAAGAACTCTACCTTCCATCAAAGATCCAAACATATTGATGTAAGGTATCATTGGATAAGAGATGTGCTAGAAGCTAAAAAAGTGGAGCTTGATAAAGTGCACACCGATGACAGTGGTTCGGATATGATGACAAAGGCACTTCCTACAGAGAAGTTTGAATTTTGTCGGCTTGTTGCCGGCATGGATTCCACTTGATGATTGTTGTTTGTAATCTCCCTCATTGGACTGGAGGGGGAGATTTGTTGGGCCTTTACAAATTAAAAGCCCAAATGTCCAGCCCAATAAGGAATAAAATCTAGGGTTCCTTTTGTGTAGTAAGTTGAGCAGCCATTTGAGTGTGTGAGGAGAGCATTTTTAGAAGAGAAGAAAGAAGGGAGAGCAGCCACCAAATTCGGAGGTGAAGAGTGGGAGGAGCAGGGTCTGAAGATTCTGTGATATCTCATTCGTTTGTGGTCCGATTGAGCTGAAATTTTTTCAGTACCATCCCAACTCATGTCTCTTCATATCTACCGGTCAGAATCTTGATCGAAGGTCTGCATCATCTGCAGAAAATTGAAAACCGAACTGGTTGTGTGCAGAGTTCTGCAGAAGGCAGCAAGGTTGCGAGATTCATCTCTCCCAAATGAACCGTTGATCGGATCTGAAATTTTGGTACAAGATTTACAACATACTGTACTAGACTTTGACCGTTCAGTTTTGCGATTGGAGTGTCAAGAGGGAATTATTCAGCTGCAAACAGAGGCCATCGTTTTTCTGCTCTGTTCTGGGCAGTGAAGTTCAGAGAGAGATTTCTCTTTGGTCTACCGTTCGATTGTCCTCAAAATTGGTCAGTGTGTTCCTCTATTGTTGCTCTTTAATCTGACCGTTGCGATTTGGAAGGAGACACTTCTGTTATTTTAGATTAATTTCGGACAGAAGCTTGGTCATATATGTATGTCTCTTGCATCTTTTGGTACAACTAGTTGTGAAGTTGTTTTGATGGTGCTATAGCTGATTGTAATTGCTTTGGAACCATTTGTAATCTCACTTTGTTGATAGTGGAGAATTTGGGTGGACTCCGAAATCGGTCCCGTGGTTTTTACTCCTTACATTGAGGAGGTTTTCCACGTTAAAATTGACTTGTGTTGCTTGGTGTTTTTGGTTCATGCATAGTTGTCATTAGCACATCTATTTTGCTTGTTGGAAACCATTCTAAACAGGTCCTGGAAGGGGTAATTGGTGTTTATTTCCCAACAAGTTAATGGAGAAATAAATAGGCAATACCTGAGTTTGTAGCTTGAGACGAATTTTGTTCATGAAAGCTGAGTGATGACACCGGAGATTTGGAACATTCATGAACAACTTTTTATGTAGCTTTTAAAAAATATATCATAAAGTAAATGGACCAATTAGTAAAGGATTGTTCCAGCTTAATCAATGTGTCTGATCCAAATTAGTTGGCGCTCATCAACCACAGGATAATTTATAAAAAAAAAAATTGAAATGAAATTGATAAGTTTAGAGTTTAATAGTGTCCTTGATGGGAGAAAAAATGGTTAGGTGCTCACTTTCGTTCCTATAATGCACAATTGCTCATGATAAATTGTGGAGGGAAATATTTTTAAGGTGAGCAAGCTTTTGAAGAGTGAGCTGCTTCATGGTTCTTGAAAGGCATTTTTTAGCTGTAGGGAGAGGCACCTACTTTGAAGTTGGAACTTAAGAAGTTTGGAAATTGGAGAAAACTTGATTAAATTGACTTTAAGCTAAATCCAAAACGAAGTGTAAACTTGGATCGTGGATATTTGGGCTAAATGTGAAGGGGTGCTTGGAGAACTATGATAATTCCCTAAACTAGATTTGGGAATGGAAAGTTTTGAAGCCTTTTTTTCCCGGTAAACATGAGAAGGCCTCTTTAGTCTAAACTAATCTCACATAATGATCAAACAGCACAAATCTTTCAAAGAGTATTATCGTTAGCTCGAAAAGTTAGTAAGTTTGTAAATTTTTGTTTGTTTTGCATGTTGAGATATTTAAGTGTGATGAGTCCCACATTGGTTGGTAATGGATTAAGTGAAGAGTATGTAAATGGAAGGACCCATGGATCCAATGCCTTAAAGTTTTGGATTAAGATATGGTGTCGGATCCTCTTGGTGTATTTAGGCTAGCTTAGCCCATTGGTGATGGTCCCCCGCCACAGGCTTCCCCTGGACCTGCCCAGTGGCGGACTTAGGAATTTTTCCTGTGGGGGAATAAAAATTAAACATTTGTTCTCTCTTCAAACATAATATATGGGAGACCAAAATACAAATAATTAAATATTTATGCCTATTTGAATCCTCTGTTTTTTTGAGTAGAAATTACTTGTAAGCATAAAATAGGCCAAACATGTTTTGAGAAAAGTTCTTATAATGAAAATCTCTTTTTTTATATAATAAAGAAAAATGCCGAAAGCTAAAAGTTCTTGGGAGAAATTTTTTTTAAGCTTTTATCTGTTTTTCTTGAATTATGTGTTTTTTTTAAATGAAGAGTTATAAAGATAGATATAGATATAATTTTCTTAAAATATGTGTTTTTAAGTAACTTCTAAACTAATTTTCTTTTGTAATTACCAAACAGCTTTTAACTTTTTTTTTAAGCTTTTTTTTTTTTTAGCTTTAGCTTATAAGTAGCTTCTACCTTAAAAATAAAAGGATCCAAACAGGCTCTTAGATTATTTTGTAAAAAGAAATTTGTAGACAGATCTTTCCTCATAATTTAATACTAATTTCATGTGCTAACTGTTACCACCAGATCTACGCCAACAAGAATTTGAATTGCACCATTTCTTATTATTTTTTTGTTTTGTTCATTTCGTTAACTTTTGTTGAGGGAGAAAAAATGCATTCAGGTTAGAGGAGTTTCAATAGATATAGGACCTGAGAATATAAAGAAGCTCTATAAATTTTGCGTGGGAGAAAACTACTTCACATTAATGGAGAGGAAAATGGAGGGTTCTTGCATTATACTTATGTTACAAAAAAATTCTTCGAACTTTGGTGGGGGGCGGCCGCCCACCCTAGCCACTCGGTCCGCCCTTGGACCCACCTGATAATGGTATCAGATCTGGGTTGGGCTCAAGCTAACCTGGTGATTGGCTAGGAGGCGGGTTGAATACTTGGGCCCTGGGGTACTCGGTTGAGGGGGTGCATATCAATGTTGGGTTTCACACTTAAGGGGGAGATTATTGAGATATTAAAGTGTGATGAGTCTCACATTAGTTGATAATGAGGCCTTAAAATTTTGGGTTGAGATATAATGTCAGACTCGATATATTTAGAGTAACTTAGCTCATTGATTGTTATCCCCCGCCCCGACTTTCCCTGGACGCGGCTGACATTACATATGGCTTTGGCAAGAAAAAATTTAGAGTGCTCCGGATCTTTGGTTATCCTTGCATTAGGGAAGTGACACCTAAACCAAAAACAAAATTCTCTCTCCTCAAGCTTTTCTCTCTCCTCTTTCCCATCAAATTTTTTTTGGGTGCAGAAGCACACAAATAACGCTCCTTTGGCAGATAGGCAGCACATTATTAAAAGTGTTTTGCTGAGCACGCTTGGGTTGGTTCCTTAACTGAAATAAATGGGCCTTTGGCTGCTTCGTGTAGTTAATGGGGTTGTATGCTGGGCTTGTCTTGCTGCAGACTTCATGGGAAATAGTTTCTTAGCCTTTTTGTTTTGTTTTATGAATAATTAAAGTAGGGAATTAAAGGCTGATTATTATCTTTATTTTTTCAGAAAAACAAAAGAAGATAAACAAAAAGGTTGATTCCATTCTATCAATCATCACATCTCCTGAAATCAAAAATAGAAAATAAAAGTAAAATCCGAAGACAAAGATATTAATATAAAATTATTGATGTGGCCATTGTTTATTAACTTAACTTTTTGCGAGAGAAATAAGAGGGGAAATTAAAAAATGAAAGAAGATGACGAATTACATTGTTGAACTTGGACACGCAAACTATATTGTGTATGTTTTATAAGTCTAATTAGCTAAGTTGTCTCTAAAAAAAAAAAATATCCGTGTGTCCAGCCATATATGATAAAATCAAATATATTCTGGATAGAAATCAAAGAAAATTCAAACATAATAATTCGTTTTTTGATCTCTTGGAAGTTTGATGTGTGCAGACCTTATCCCAATTTCAAAGACAATAATTCGTTTCTGTCTTGGCCCAGGTTGCCAAAAAAAAAATTAGGTTAATTAAAATGAACTAAGAAATTTAATTTTCTGCTGTTTAATTAAAATGTAATTACCGTACAAAAAAATTAACAATTTAAAAATTAAAGCAATACCCATTTTTTCGTGATTACTGATGATTTTTGTTTCTAAAAATATATAGAAAGTGGGATTATGTATTTATAGTTCGTTTAGTTAATTATTTCGGTTCATTCGTGAGTAAACTTAGTCGAGAAAGAGTGTAGCTTAAATATAATCAATTTACAGCAAAATGTGCTTTGTACTTATTTTCTTCCTCATATATATATATATATATATATATATATATATATATATATATATATATATATATATATATATATATAGGGGCTGGTTAAAGAACC
Source organism: Gastrolobium villosum (assembly GCA_032173675.1). Taxonomy (NCBI): domain Eukaryota; kingdom Viridiplantae; phylum Streptophyta; class Magnoliopsida; order Fabales; family Fabaceae; genus Gastrolobium; species Gastrolobium villosum. The sequence continues at coordinate 4,825 of JAVKPL010015921.1, forward strand.
ATTTCACCAAAAACCTTAAGACGATAGGTAAGAGCCTTTTTAATAATACTTTATATTTTATTCTCTAACACACCCCCTCACGCAAGAGCCCTTTGGGCTTGAAGCGTGGAATATGACACAAGCCCATTATTGGTCTGCCTTGTGCTGCACGAGCCCATTTTTTGGTCTGCCTCGTGTTTTTCTTAATTCCACTTCGAACTCGTGACCTTGTAGTCACTCAACCTCTAATACCATGTTAAAGAACCATTTCACCTAAAATCTTAAGGTGTTAAGTGAGGGCCTTTTAATGGTTTTACATCTATCATGTCACATGACACAAAAAAGATTCTTACACACACAACATTTTGTGGGGCTTTTGAAGAAAAAAATTAAGACATGCAAAACGAATCTCTATAACATTATATAATCATTTTTCCTACAACATAACTCTTATAAAACCCTATATATAATCCTAATCTCTTTTCTTGCTTTTCACCAGATTTGTAACGAAAATTCATGATGTGGTTGCGAGTAGCATATCTTACTTGATCCATCAAATTAATTTCCTCGTCTACAACAGGCAATGAGTTATGATTGTATAATAAGATTTAAAGAGATGTTAATAAAAAGCACTTTATGCTTTTTCTTTTTTTCTCTTCTTGTGATTTGTAAACCTGTACAGCATGCGAAGACAGATTTCAGATGTTAAATTTCAAACAAGGAACCACGAGCACTTGAGCATATAGTATACTGCAAAGATAGCCAAACATGCTTTTACACCAAGATACGGAAAAAGTGACACCTGACTATAGCCAAATTGATGCATGGTGTGATTGATGGATTGTTACCACCAACTCGTGAGATTCCAAGCTGCGTGAATATTGAATAGTGAACATTGAATAGTGAAAAGTGCAAATTCCACCCATCTATTTAGCAATGCACTAAGTAATCCGCGTGCGGTACGTGATGTGACTGAGGAACGCATCATCTCTTGATATTAGATATTTAGGGTTTGCTTGTCTGAGACTAAAAGGTTGAGGAAAAAATCAAAGTTTTGTTTTTAGGAGAAGAATATCTTTATAATTTTTTTATATAAATTACACTAAATCTGATCGATCGTATATTCTTAATTGAAATATGATCGGTCAGACATAATGTAATTTATAAGAGTTTATAAATAAAAAATTTATAAATATAACATTTTCCTTGTTTTTATTAGGATTTAATTGTTAGATCTCACGCCATGCCCTTGATATATTCAATTAATATATTATCAAATTAAATTAGTTAGTTTATACATATTAAGAATTACAAAAATATTAATTATTTATTCAATTAAATTAATAACATTAAAAATGTTGCAATCGTTTATTTATTTAACGAAATTAATCATATTTTATATCTAAATGTATCGAAAACCTTTGGGTTAGGTTAGGATTACTTGTTTATTCGGTGATAAAGAAAATCGACTAAGATTGAGGTTGTGGGGCATCCAAAAGGAGGCAAACTACCCCACCGTGGGTTTTATAACAAATCTCGCTCGGTCATTCCGCCTAACTTTCTACGCATTATTAGGAATTCAAATTTTCTTAGAAAATTTGTGTTTAATTTAGTGCACATGCATGATACTAACTTAGGGAATAGATGCACATATTTTATTTTTAAATGGTTCCTAAATAATTGGATCCGAGTAACTGTCAGTCCAAATGGGTGATTCTCCAAGCAATTATTTTTTTCATTCTTAAGGTTGGAACATGAAACCTGTATAGTTAATAGAAAATAAGTTCTTTCACAATTAAATCAATAGTTATTAATTAGTTGCACATATTTAGAACCTGTTTGCATGTTTTGTTTTTTTTTTACTCAGAAGCTATCTTCTTTTTCTCGAAAATAAGTGCTCGCACTTCAATTAAATGTTTGGATGCGGACTTTAAAAAGATAAAAAAAAAAAACCAAATTGATACCTTTTTTTATATAAACAAATTGATACTTCTTTAGCTAAAACTTATAGTTTCTAAAAAAATAAAAAGAATTAGAAAATCAAATATATATTTTTGTCATCACCATTACTATCACTGCCACAATCGCCCGCCACCGCCTCTCCACCGCCAAATGTTATGTTTATAATTTGCTTGCACATGTCAATTTTTAATAAATTTATATTTAAAAAATGTTTTTAATTTTAATATCAAAATAATTTTTGAAGTTAAAAATGCTTTCGGATATTTCATTTAAGGGATAATTTTTTCTATTAAAGGAAAGATTTTTATCATTCCATAATCAACCAGGAGAGAGAAAAGAGAAGGGGATGAGAGAAAAAAAAAAGCTTCTGAGTGTGCATGATGACTTTAAAATCTTCATTTAAATATAAAATAATTTTAACTTTTAAATTTTTTTTTTAAAACAATAATATATAAAAAAAAAAAATTCTCTCTATCCTCAAGAACGCATTCAAATGAAGTCTTAGAAGAAGTGTGCATATGTCATGCACCAATTCAAAGTAATTTGTTTTATTTTTTTGGTGGGCAAGTAATTTGTTTTTAAACTGCAATTCTCGGTTTCACCTTTTAAAAGATTTCTTTATACAATTTAGCTTTTAATTTGCAAATTTATGTATACATGCACTTTTTAAACTGTTTATATGAACTAGATATTTATTTTTGTCCATGAATGTACGTAGGTTACGATATAAAAGGTAATATTCGTTTAATTCTCTCCTTTTTATTAAAGATGCAAATTTAATTTTTGGATTTACTGTGAAAAATAAAGTTTACTAATATTTGAAACAATTACATCTTCCTAGGTTCGGTAAAAAATTTCATATAATTAAGATTGTTAACATCTTCCTCGGTGAATGATGACTTTCAGTACTTACAATTTTTATTTAAGAATGTTAAAATTTTACTAATTGAAACATTATTATGTTGTTATAATTAAGTCTCCAGTCTCCACCTCATTCTTTTAACACATTTTGGACTAATGCTATGTTTGGTTTCGAAATTCCCAAACACATGTTTGGTGGTGTTTAATTAACGTGACTTTATGAGAAAAAAATATATATTAGATTATTTTCAATTAAAGTAATTTTTTTTTCTAAAAACACATTGAAAAAAATTACACTTTTGCGTTAAATAATTATAAATTTCATTCTAAATTTTATTAAAAAGTTAAGTTTGAAATATGTAAGTGACTCAGATATCAGATCAGCTAGGAAGCACACACACTTGTAAAAATAGGAAGAGTCGGGTCCGACATGCTCCGACATGGCGACACGCTCCGACACGGTGTCGGACACGCGATTGACTTTTCCGACACGTTGACCATTCCGACATGCGAATTTGACCGTGTCCGACACGGTCAAATGGCATTTTCGTAATTTTATTTTATTTTTTATTTTTTAAATTTTTTTTAAATATATTAAAAAAGCTTCCACGTGATCATATCAATTTTATTTTTTTGTCTTTTTCGCCTTAAGTAGATAAGAGATAATCTCAGCATCATTGTTATCAATTCCTATTACGCTATTGTTGTATCTCATTCTCTCTTATCTCTCTCTAATATGATTTGTTCTCTCTATCTGATGTTATATCTCTCTCATCTCAGTTTTTATTTTTTTTATTAAAACTTTCATCTTTATAACGTGTTGATGGGTATTATTAATTTAGTTTCATTTTTTGTTAAATTATTAAATATTAAATGAAATATACACTATATAACTTAAAAATATTATTTAATATTAAAATGTGTCGAAATCCATAATTTTTTACGATTGACGTGTCGAAATGTCATGTCATGTCGTATCACGTATTGCGTGTCGTATCGGTGCTACAGATATCAGTTTTGTAAAATTGAGATAATTCAAAATCAAGTTTGCAAGTACTCACGCAAATTTAACACACAATAATTAATCACCTATATGTAGCTAGGTCCGAGGAATATTCAGTCCTATAAGTTAAGATTAATATTCCTTGAAGGGGAATTGTAAGAACCCTCAAAACTAATTTAAGAATATAATTAATTAAATACATGGGTTTATGAAATAAATTCATAATTAACGTAGAATAATTATGGAAAGACTTGAATAATTAATATAAGGATTTAATAATGTTGAAAGTCACTTTTCTGACGAAAAGTTCAGATATCGGTTCTGCTACACGGTATAAGTGTGTATCGATGAAGTATCCCGAAAAGTGATAATAAGTATGTAAATATTCCTAGAATAATATATATGACTAGTATAATAAGTTTGGAGTCGAAATAATGAGAACTGACGTCATGACTGATATCGGATACGTAAAAGCGCGTACCGGCAAAGTAATGCGAAAATTATAATAAAAACATGATAAATCCTACAAAAATGACTAGGTTCAGAATCCAAAGTTTGGGATTAAAATGACAAGCGGAGCTATTATTGCTATTATAGACGCTTAAAACTTAATGAGGCTATAAATACAAACTTACACACAACCCTAGGCTGATTATAATCAACTCTACGTGCCCCGTTGTGCCTCCATTGTTGAACCTTTGGTTTCCCCACTTGCCACCACCTTTCTTCTTCCAGAAAAAACCCAAGTGACCACCTTTCTTAACATTGTGAGGGAGAGGAGTGTCATTCTGAGTTGTTCAGCCTCTATTTTAAGTGTGAGAGGGTTGACTTCTTGAGTGTTGTGCTGTGAGCCTTATCCTTAGTATTTGAAGCTTCAAGGTGCCATTTTGATAGAGAAAAGACCAAGCTTGTAGTGGATTTTCATGGCCTTGAAGTGGCAAAACCATAGAGCTGGTTTGAGAGCTTCAATAGCACTCTTGTTTTCTGTTTTGAGCCTTGGGATATGTTCTTGAACCTTTGATCATGAGTTTCTTTGATAAAAGTTGAGTCTTGGCATGTAAAGTGGTAGGATTAAGTATCCAACACCATAACTGACCTAAATGTGTTTAAAGATGCAAACTTTAACGTTTAAAAGACTTAAAAATGAAACCTTGGAAGGGATATTTGGCGAAATGCAGAAACTGCATACTGTCCCGAAATATCCGGATATGGGTTTGGTGATATCCAGATATGGATATCCGGATATGGCCCCGACATATATCCGAATATTCTGGGAATTTCGACTTGGGTACTGTTCTGTGCATACAGAATGGTATATTGGGTTTGTGGACCCATGATTGGATAAGTTGAACCTCTGTAATAACTGAACTAAGTTAGAATCAATTGGATTAAGGGTTTATGGCTTTGAGAGAAGTCTAATGGCATGAAACGAAAAAGGAAACGTTGTAGTTATGTCATAAAATATTAGATAATGAATGTTGATATGATTGCTAGTTTAAACAGACTGTGAGAGTGTTGCTTGTGGACCTTGGGCAGTTGTGGACCTTTGACTTTGGATTGTTAGCTTGCGAGGTAAGCTTTTGTGTCTTCGGTTTTGCACATTGTTGGCTCCACCATACCTCATCGAGGGATGGTTATATACATGATGTATTTTATGAAATGCTATTGAACTGTTAAGTGCAAGTGCCTTATGATATGTATGTAGTGTTCTACCTAGACGGTAAGCCTAGGTATGTAGCGTCATACAAGATGGTAATTCTGTGGGTGGGTACAAGTAGCGTCTTGTATTACTGTAGGTTGTAGACGCATGTGATTCCTACATGTTCTCTGGCCAATAGGATTCTAACACACATGAAATGATTATATGCTGCATTGCAAAGATTTTGGAACTTATACTGTTCTACTGTTTTAGAACTTATATTGCACATGTAAGTGAGCTTGGGGTGGAGAGATCCTTGAGAACCCCTTGTCTTTCTGAGATTTCTTTTTACAGATCTCACCCCACATTTGGGGCACATTTCAAGTTCAGGTACCTCGGGGGTTGATACCTAGGGCGGCAGGAGGCCAGAGCTGAGTTGATATGCATGTATATATGCTGATATGATTGGATGTTGTCTATGTTTTAGTTTCATTATATGGTTTATTGAGCTAAGACTATGTTAGATTTTGTTGCCTTAGTTGGTGAGCATGTGGGTTGTCCATGTCACGTTGATTGTGCTTTGTTTATTTGGACTCGTGTTGTATAATGAATCACGATTTTGTCCGATCTACGAGTTGTAGTTACGTGACTAGATACACATCTATATATGAGGTTATTCAGTTAGTTATTTTATTGCAATTTACATACAGACGATATTTTGTAAAAGAATTAAGTAATCAACTTGGTTAATAATGGTGATGTCATAATTGAAAAGAAAAAGTTAGCTTCCACATTTAATTAGCTGTGCCATTACCATTTGTATATTAATACATCGGATGTACACGGGGTGTTATAGGAATGATCCGTTTACAAATTTTTTTACAAACTACACTATCTTCTCCCGGAAGAAGATAGTGAAACCCAGTGTTCTCTCGGGAGAAGATAGTGTAGTTTGTAATAAAAAAAAATTGTAAATATAACCTGGAAAAACATTGAAAACTCCCTCCTCAAGTGTTTTTTACCGTTACTAATTTATAAAATAACTTAAAGAATAGAGGCCTAAATAAGTACATAGACTCAAATATTAAATTCAATAAATAACCATATATTATAGAGTTTTATAAGAGTTATGTTGTAGGAAAAGTGATTGTGTAATGTTATAGAAATTCATTTTGCGTGCCTTAATTTTTGTTTTAAAAAATGTGGGCCCCACAAAATGTTGTGTGTAGCAAATTTTGTTGTTTTGTTGTGTCATGTTAAAGGAGAAAACGAAAACCCATTATTATATATGGGTTTGGTGTTTGTCCTTTTAATTTTTAAAGGATATATAATTGTACTTTTAAGTGAGAGAAAAAGATATATAATATAAATCATACGGGGAGAAAATAGATGTTTTTTTAATTTAAATTTTAAATAAAAAATAGTAGATTTAACTAAAATGATCCTCCTTTAAAGGAATAAACATATTTTTTATTATATATATGGCGATTTAAAGAAGGAAAAAAATAACTTAACGAAGAAATTGTTTCCTAATTTGTCAGGCAAACGTAAAACAATCATTTCAGGATTGAACTGGGGCATGGATGGGATCATGTACACCGTTGAAGTGAATGCCAGCTTTCAACTGCATAAACTACAAAAATGTACTTAGATATGAAATTTATGATATTTTAATTTAAAAATACATATTTTATAATGGAAACAAATTTTAATTTTTCTCTATAAAATATATAATTTTTTCCTTTTAATATTAATAAAAAGAAAAATCTAAACATTGGTTTAGAATGAATTCAAAGAAACCACCAAAAACTAAAACATCCAAACATACTACTAATTAATATAAATTGTTCTGTACCAAAAAAAATAAATATAAATTGTTAGATTTTTATAAGTACATTGTGATTGAGTAATTTACAAACAAAAACAAAAATTGTACTTGTGATTTGAAAAAGTATAAATATGTATAAGACAAAAGTTTATTGAATGAGGATATTCTAGCTAACTATAAAAAATTCTTACTACTAACTTACTGCTCATCACATCACCATTGGATTAAAGAGAGAGAATGTTAAAAAGTTTTTGAAAAGAGAGAAAATGTTAATCTAATGGTGATTAGATACGTAGTAAGTTGATATTGAAAAATTTTGGTAATGAGAATATCTCTCCTCAAGTTTATTAACATATCATGCTCTACATAACATGATCGTATTATTGAGTATATTATACCAATATTTTAATACAATGGAAGGGAGAGACCCCTAAGCTATGAAGCACTGATACTTCAAAATCCCTGACGTGTCGTGTCCGATACTTCCCGACACTCACCGATACTCCGACACTTCCCGACACTCCAATACTCATTGCAAAGACTCAAAAAAGGTTCAAAGGTATTACGTTGCGTTGCATTTGAGTTCCAATTATTAGATTCGTTGGATTACGATTAGTATTTTATTAAGTTTAATATAAACATTTGGGATATCTTATGTTCCTTTGCAAAATTGATGAGTATTATAAGTTTAGCTTTAGTTTTTTGTTAAATTATTGAATATCAAATATAATATAAACTATATAAATTAAAAATATTATATAATATCAAAAGGTGTCCTAACGTGTCGAAATTTAACAATTTTTAGAATTAACATGTCGGAGTGTCGTGTCGTGTTGTATCTCGTGTCCCGTGTCGGTATCGGTGCAACATACCCCTAAGAAAATGCAAGATATCTAGGCGAAGACATCAATTTACTACCATTCTGAAAAAGATCTCCACAGCTCATATATACAAGATTGAATGTAAAGATGCAAACAAGTTGCTTATGTGCGTGACTTGCTAGAGAAGATTATGTATTACATATATAGTACCATATATATTTATCGCCTATCGGCATACTAAACGACACATTCTACAGAAAAAAAAATGTTTTCATAATTAATGTTTTTATTTGCACAATTGGTTCGATACCTTTTAGATTGTGAGAATTTATTTTTATATATTAAATTATAGTAAACTTTATTCATAATTATTTAACTATTTATATAATATATTTTGTATTGGAAAAAT
>JAVKPL010015922.1:0-13591 GCA_032173675.1 Gastrolobium villosum
TAAAGTCTCAGCTCTCTCTGCTAAGATGTAGTTTTTGTCCTTCTTGTGGGGTGTTAGCCATGAGATTCTTTACTTTTTTCCATGATGACTTTGAATGGTTTAGACAAGCTTTACGTCTCCATGTGTACATTGATGATTCAACCCTGTCTGCTAGCTCTAGTGCTTCATGTTCAGAACTTATTTTGAGAGAGTCAAGAAGGTGATCAGGTGAGAACTTGTCTGCATTATACATATGGTGGTGAATTGCTCCCCTAAACTTGATCTTCCACTCTGAAGAAATGAAGGTTTGAAAAGAGTAAAAAAAAAGATTGATTAAGTTTTAGTCATTTTGATAACAATATGTGAATGCATACTAATAATCATGATAACAATTCTTCTCCTGCATTAACTTTATCAGTCTTAAATTTTTGTAACTAATTTCAAGGGAATAGGCATAAGACTAATAGATCTAATTTGATTTGCATTCTGCTAGTACCTTATATGAAATTATATCATCCCGTTTTCTACATGACTCAGCTGCTATTATTGGCTTCCATAAAAGGCTTATGAAATTTGATGATAATTCCATGACATTTGCTTTATGGGATCACATTTAATGGAATCCTCAATCACTTGGCAATAGAATGTCAGCTGGAAAAAAAAAATGCAGACTCATTCTGAGATTTCAGCTGAAACTTTCAGACTGAGACTTTCATAAACAGAAATGATCTTTTAACAATAGTGATATCCAATGAGGACTAACCTTGGGAAGATCATCTATATATGTTTCTGGTATATCTATTTCTGCAAGAACATTGCTATTTATTGCCATGGATGCTTTATGAATTTGATTAGCACAATCTCGTTTCTCAATCAAGTGTTTCCTTGACTTATCAGAGAGGCCACCAGGGAGAACACAAGGAACTGGCAACCACCATTTCTCATCTTTCCTTGGAACAATCTTTCGAAATGAGGCCGCACGTGACCGAGTTGAATTCCCTGGAATGTTCTCTGCATACCAAAATTCAGTGTCCTGGAAAGTATCTAATATTTCCTGCAAACAATAATCATGTTTATGAGCCACAAGAGAAGACTTAATGAAAATTGAGTTGTTACATGGAAGAAGCAATTGAGGTTTATCTTACTATGAGCATTGTGTCAAGCTTCTGCAATGCTGGGAGGTTGATATAGATGTCTGCCCTTGGCCTACTTTTCATCATCTGAGAGACGACATGAGATCATATTTAGATACATATATAAAGATTCCAAACAAGTTCCATTAAATTTATAGCTATGATTTAGAAAACTTCACCTCCACAATTGTGCCATCTTCTAAATATTGTGCAGTTGGTGCAAATTCCACTATGTAATCACACACTGATAGAAGAACCTTCATTTCCCTTTTCCACATAGCCTTCTTCTCAGGCTTTAGTGGCTCCAACTTTAAATTTTGTCCAAACACAGTTGCTGAAGATTTCCCAATCCACCAACCATGTTCAATGTCAATAAACTTGACAAACAAATAACCTTTTCATCAGCCTATGGCTAATGATACTATTAAAAAGGGCCGACCCATTAGATACCCACTTCGTGAGTGTCTGGTGAAGGGAATACTGTAGGGCAGTTTTCCCCTGCTTTTCATTGAGACTGATTCAAACCCACGACTTTACACACCACGGCAAACAAGCTTACCGCTAGCCAAGCCGACCTTCGGCTAATGATACTATTAAAACTTAAAAAAAGAATTACCATAGAGATTGGTAATGGCATTTGAGATTGTAATTGCAGTGGAAACACCTTTGCCACCACCAGACATGTCTTCTCCCAGAAGAAGTTTTGCAAATCTTTCCTTCATCATATCAAGCTCAGCTAATGTAGACAACATTGAGTTAAATACCATTGAAAACTTTACTTATTCAAAGAGGAAAAGTTCATCACAAATGCACAAGCTTGTTCAAACCAACCTGAATCCAAGAGATCACAGTCATCAAGTTTACCATCCACTGAATGCTTGCGCAGCTTCATTCCTAGCCTGGAAAGAACAGCATGTTTAGATCCAGGTTTAACATTTCTCCACTGAGAAGGTGAAGGTTCACTTCCATAGCTGCTCTCATCAACAATCTCTGAGAAGTTTGATGCCTCTGAACTTGAATCACCACTTATTGTGGAGAAAGCAGGAGTAGCAGTTACTGAATGATCCACAAAAGGAGAAGGGTGATAACCCTCATAAGAATTCTCATCAAAGTTTGAAGATTTGTCCATCTTGGCTCAAGAATTTATGATCAACTTCCTCAACACCTGCATATAAACATGAAGGTTGAGTCACAAATTGAACTTTGGGGCTCTAAATTTCAGTACTTGATGATCACTTTGAGACATACTAGGATATATAAGCATGACATAGAACTCAAGCTTAAAATATGCAATTTTGATTGAAATCAAACTATAGATATAGAAAACAAAAGGGTGAAAAAGGGATATCAAAAGAAAAAGCATAAAATTTTAATGTTTTTTTCCTCTAATTAAAAAAAAAAAAAAAAAAAAAGCAAAATTCCTCAAAGAATGTTCCTTCTATTGAGTCTCAAAACAATTCACTGAAAAACGTTGTGACAAAAAAAAAAAAAAAAAACAAAGACAAAATCAATAAAGCAATCTTGGACAACTTTCTGAGGTTGAAACTAACTGAAATTTAAAACTTCAAAACAAACGGTTAGAAATAAAAAGCAACGGTGCCCAGCATTCTTTTGCACTGTTACCTTTTGATGTGTTAGATTTGAATTTGAAGTTTAAACTATAGCTTGTTAACAACGTTTGAAACTGTTCCCTCCTAAGAGTTTGTAACTTTATCTTCTTCCCTGAGGACTTTCCATGCTAAAGAAAGAAAGCCGTATTTGAACAAAACCAAACAAAAGGCATAATTATTGGCCTTTTCATACTGCTCCTAATAATAAATGAATCATAATCCAATTATTTGCCTTATATATATATATATATATATATATATATATATATATATATATATATATATATATATATATATATATATATATATGAAATACGTCACTTTATGGTTGGAGCATATGATAAAATCATAGTATAACGACTATCAAAAAAGGGAAAATGATCTACCTCTATATATATATATATATATATATATATGTATGTATAAGTAAATGTACTCTTTTAAAAAAAATAAACTGTTGTTTGAACATCAGTTAATAATTCCTGAAATATTTTGATCACTTTATAGTTTCAGCTGCATTTGAACCACATGAATAAAAACACAACATGCTTTATTTACACAAAATTCAATGATTCTCAGTTTCATTTTGTTATAAAACGTATATTAAAATCTACTATAAGTGCATCCATAGTACATACATCAATTTTGAAAAAGGAAAAAAAAAAAAAAAAAAGAGAGTAAGGACTAAATGGGGGAATAGCAAAAAATATTGGAAGTTATTGATCTACTTTATAGTTTCAGCTGCATTTGAACCACATGGGAGAAATAAGTTGTGGGGTTAAACAACATGCTTTAAAAAAAAAATGGGCACAAACTTCTATGAATGTGTAATATGAGATAATAACCTTATCTGACATAAGACTATTATTTCCAAAATATTTGGATTGAAATGGGATGAAGTTTTTTTTTTACATAGAAAGAAGATGCACGAGAGTTGGTACGGTACTACAAGAGTATAAAAAAAAAAATCCGTATATTAGGTGTCAACGTTTTAGGAGATGGAGACAACAACATAATAATTCCAATAGCTTTCCTGAAATATATAATATACCCATCAACACATAAAATCCGTTTTATCTGTCTATATCTAATATTTAAGGTTTTTATCAATATGGAGATAAGTTATCTTATGTTATAGAGATAAATTTATGGGCTTCACCATCTAAAAAAAGAAAAAGAAAAGAAAAGATGTTATCGAAGGATATGTATGAGAGAAAATTTATCTCATAATAGAATAGTTTTTCCCAATATTTAAAATAGAAAATGTCTAATCAAGCTTAAAACTATGATTTAGAAACGGGATCCTAGTTTTCAATTTTTTTGTTATTGGTAGAAAATTTGATACAGCTGGAACCTGTTTGCATCAAGTTGGATAGACAAGCACACGCGTGAACAATATTAAAGTTGATGAAAAATAATACCAAAAAAAAAAAAATTGATGAAAAAACATTAATTTTGTAAACAATTCATCTTTATTATAGGTTTTTTTTTCTTTTTCGAGTGATGGATTATTATTATATTTTGGGTACTCATCCTGCTTCTCATATGCTATTGTTTATACAGAAAAGGAAAAATTATCTTGAAGGTGCTAAGACGTGCACCCCATTTCTCCCAATTTTGTCTGTCAAACTATAACTTGATGACTCATTGAGGCTTGATAACAACAACAAGAATATATGGTTGTTATTGCCGCTTTTAAGATTAGAGTTCAAAACAATCTCAAATAGTATGCATTTTCTTATTTTTAAAGTTTTTGTTGGTTTAATTTTTAAAACTATTTTCAATAGATTTGTCTAGTCATAGATACCTTGGGTGATACGTTGAGTCTTCTTTTATGGTAGTTGAAGATCGCTGAAGAATTGTTGCATGTGGATCAACTAATAATGAATTATTTTAGCTTAATTAGTGATCTCATGTTCGGATTTTTAGAATTGCAGTTGTGTTAGAACTTAATAAAGAGAGTTTTGGTGCACATGTGATCCTATTTAACATGAATTGGACTAGACAAATTGGTCAGACCTGTAATCCTTCATATCTTTTTATAAAAATGAAAAAGGAAATAAAGGATGGAGAGAGCATAAGAATGAGTACGTGATAGGGGAGTATGAATAAGTTTTCTCTCTAATCAATTTGCGTTGCTACGTTGTTTTAATCATCTCCGTACGTTTCTAACTAATATAAGAATAAATATATTTTTTGGTCCCTAACAAAAAATTCGGTCCCCACTTTAGTCCATTATAAAAAAAATTAGTCACCTGGTCCCTTATGAAATTCAAAGTAGACCCATTTTGGTCTTTTTGAGGGACTAATGTAGGTCTTTTTTTAATTTATGAGAGACCACGATTTTAACTAAATTGATCACTTTAAATTTTTGAGGGACCTCGAAACTAATTTTTTTGTAAGAGACTAAAATGGAAACCATATTTTTTGTTAAAGACTTAAAAGGGTATTTACTCTTAATATATATATTGAACCAAGATACAAATAAGGATCTGCAATCAAGAAAAAAAAACTAAACTAAAATCAAAAAATTTATGACCACACTTGAGGACATTTGCCCGCAAGTGGGTCCGCCAGTGGGCAGTGGATCCACTTGTATCCAATGGCTCATATTACTAAAAAAATTGAGCCCTTAAATATAAGTGGAATATTGAGAGTGTAACTTACACTGGTGTAAAATGATCCCGACCCTATATATATATATATATATATATATATATATATATATATATATATCAATGTATGCCTAAGTCGTACTTAACTAGCTAATTGAACTTGAAATGTAACCAAAGCATAATAATGAAATGTGGCAGAACAGCTAATTGGAGCTTCACAAGCACTTGGTGTTTGATGTCCCCGTCCCTGGATCAACACAATTGTATAACAATTTTATAATCTGTATTTTTGTTAAAAAATCTATTATAGAATTTTTATAATTTGGACCCATGCTGAAAATATTATTTAATGAATGAGATATTTTTTATTTATATATTTAATTTGCAATATGATATGCCTAAAAGGCCTCATAGGCTATGTAGGCTTTTTACTTTTAAATAACAGGCCAAACTTGGCCTTTAAACTAAGCCTTTGATGGGCTCGTAGGCCAGATAGGGTGGACTTTTTTGTGTAAGCCTAGGCCATGAAGGCTAAAGTCTGACCTGCCCTAGCCTAATTACACCCCGGCCCTAACAGGACATATGTGATAAAAAAATCACATGGACATAGGTGATTCTAAAGTAAATCACAGGGCGAACTTTTCCCAAATAAAAATTAATGATACTAATTATTTTTCTTCATATTTTTTAAATCTTTAGAACTCATTTTACTACATAAAAACTATATTTTCCACCAAGATTTTCTCTCCAGATTCAGAATTAAACCACAAATTGAACGGCTTCTTTTTCCTCGGCAATTGTAAAGAATCACTTTAATACAAAATCTTACGGTGTTGAGTGAGGGTCTTTTTAATGGTTTATACTATTCTCTAACACATTCCCTCACGTAAAGAGAAAGTGGGGGCAATGAGGATTACTTTGTGTTTATTTTAATTCCACTAGAAAGTGGGAGGCGGTGAAAATCGAACTCCTGACCTTTGGACACTGAAGCTCTAATACCATGTAAAGGTGTAAAGAGTCACTTCAACCCAAAACCTTAACGTGTTGGGTGAAAATCTTTTTAATGGTTTATACTATTCTCTAATAGCAATCATTTCTCGTGCCCATCGCATGACTAGGGGTGTTCGCGGTCTGGATTGGATCGGTTTTGAAACAAAAACCATCCGATCCAATTCATTCGGTTTGGTCATTACATCATCTGATCGGTTTGAATTTTTTTTCAAATACGATCCAATCCGATCCAATTTTTTTCGGTTTGGATTGGATCGGTTTTCGGTTTTTTGAAAAGCCAAAAAAACAAAACTTAAAAGAATTATTTTCAAAAAAATGACGATGTTTCAAAACATCTCAAACGTTGATCAGAATTGATTCACATGTCTTGTACATCAGTTAAAGGCTCAAAGAGACCAGAGTTCGTCCCAAAATTAATCATCTGACATTATTATAAGATCTAAACGTTGATCAGAATAGTGAATATACCAATGACATTCAGTAGCATCTTTCTTCCAATTTTGTGGATATCAAAAGTTGGTGTACGGATTTTATGGCAGGTAAGATCAATCAGTCCAAAACACCTTAACTCTTACACATAGATCCAAAGGTGAAATGATAAAAAATAACATGCATTTGGATAGCACAAGGTGAAAGAATTACATGTTCCCAAGGCCAGATAATTCTAAGTTCTAACCTAGTATCTAGCTACCCAAGGTACGTGAATTAAACTGCTTCATCCCCCCTGTTTCTAGCAAAGAAGCCATCAAGTATATGCATTATCTTTTCATGACAGTACAACATACAAAATAAATGCAGTGCTTACAGCAGAATCAAACATTACTCAACCAACATATTTATCCATTATCAAATCAAACCAAGGCACATCATTTGATGTAAAAAAAGAGTTTATTTTTTAAATCACATGGTAAGAAACTCATCCAAAACATTTAGGTACCAAACCAAATCCAAACAATTGATAAGGGCACATCCATCGTAGAATATAATGATTCACTGATGAGATTTTCATCAAACATGTGATGTGGGAGTACTAAATCATCAAGGACGTTGGAAGTATATTTCACTAGCCATGTTTAAATCAATCAACAATATAAACCCTGCTCTTTTCCAGTCTTCAACAATATTCAAGACACAAGCATAAGAACAACATAAGTTAAAGAAACATTACCCAATAATTATTTTCCAGTCTCAAAAACGTTATATCACAGCCACACAGAATAAAAGGCGATTGTTTGAAACCAACGAAAAATGAAGGAAAATATTATTGCTTCATCACACGAACGGGAAGAAATTTAGAAATCTTCTTTTCTATACCTTTATCATGCCCTTGATGCAAATAAAATCAAGTGTTACAGAAACTTTGTTATATGTTTATTTGGCTGTTTAACGGAAGAGACAAACATTGATTTTTTAGAAGGAAAATATTATTGCTTCATCACACGAATGGGAAGAAATTTAGAAATCTTCTTTTCTATACCTTTATCATACCCTTGATGCAAATAAAATCAAGTGTTACAGAAACTTTGTTATATGTTTATTTGGCTGTTTAACGGAAGAGACAAACATTGATTTTTTAGAAGAAAGAGATATGCTACTGGTACCAGAGCGTGAGTGACTGAGAAGAGTGAGAGACTGAGAGGACGCAAGACTCAGATGCCACTGGTGAGTTTGGATGGATTAGGTTTAGAACTTTGGGTGGGTTTAAAACTAATGGGCTAACGCACGGGTGAGTTTAAAACTTTGGGCTGACTATTATTTGGAATAGGTATAATTTGGTAAAAAAAAGTTTGGTTCGGTTTGGATTGGATCGGTTTTCAACATCAAAACCGAAAACCGATCCAATCCAATAAATTTTTTCGGTTTTTTTTCAAATTTCGGTTTTCAGTTTTTCGGTTCGGTTTTTGCGGTTTGCATTGGTTTGGATCGGTTTATGAACACTCCTACGCATGATGTTCTTTGTGCAACAGATACTAGTTCTTAATTAGCATTATATTTATGAATTTCATCCCTAATTTTAATTTACTACTGAAAGAAAATTTAACTATATTCATGCTAACTTAGGTTTTGAATTTTAACCCCGTCTTAATTTCAAAAAAGCTCTTCAAAATTATGGTCATTGATGTACTCTATGGGAAAAGATATTTTAAAGGAAATAACAACGAATGTACTCTACATATTTTTTGAATGTATAGTAACTTGAAATCACAAAGCATTTCAAAAAGATTTATTTGTATTCTGCATATTTTTGTGCAAGCAATTAAAAAAATTAAATATTTTAAAAATAATTCTAATGAGCATGTATGTATACTTATTCCGAAGTTAACATTTTAGTCCTCCAAATGGATAAGTAATGTTAGTTTGATCATCCAAATTTCGTTGATAGTAGAAAGTGCAATCAAAATTAGAAAATAATAATATAGAGTTAATTAATCCATATCAGCAATTCAGCAAAATTAAAATCAGCTTTTATTATTATCGAAGGACTAAATTATTGTTTGAAAGACCAAATTGATATTTTATTTTTTAAGATATATACCAATTCGTGTCCGAAAGTTTAATGGACCGATTAAGCCGTTTTTGAATTTGTGTCTCCCCATTATTTTTAGGAAATATAACTTAAATTTGTAATAACTATTTTGATTTTTGAAAAAATATTTCTACTTTTGTTTCTGAAAATATTTTTCTGTCACATCACATAAAAATGAGTAAGTTTCACTAATTTTTTCTCTATCTTCTCTTCACGGTGAGATCCACTCATTTTTATGTGAATTCTGCAATAAAAATAACAGTAAACATTCTTTTTGGTCCCTGGCAATATCTACGAAATCCTTTTTTGTCTTTGGCAATAAAAAAGGACCAAATTGGTCCCTAAAATGATGAAAAAAGGACAAGTAGTACTTATTACAATTGACAGAAGGACTAAAGTGGCCCTTTTTTCATAATTTTAGAGACTAATTTAATCATTTTTTATTGTCAGGGACTAAAAAGGATTTCGTGGATATTGCCAGGGACCTAAAAGAATGTTTACTCTAAAAACAAACATATTACACTCTTTTTCTCTTTCCAAAGAAAAATAAAATAAAAGTAAAAAGAATGGAAAGATAAAAAAAGTGGTTGTGTGTGTGTGTGATGCACTCAATGGGCCCAATTTCGAAATGGGCAAACTCGACTAGTTGCATGTAAACAAAGTTTATGAACAATAGTCATTTGCTCAACATAATGATAGTATTTTTTTTGTCGTATTTGGGGATTGTTCCGATGACTTTGTAGGGTTATTTTTTATTTTTTATGACAGTTTCATAATTTAGCATTTTTTATTTCAATTGCTTTACATGATAGTTTGAGACCAATTTTATCAATCATTGAATTTCAGAATATTAGTATCATTTGTCCATAATAAAATATTCTTCTTATCCATTCTAATTCGTTGGAACTCCATTAGATATGTATTTCGGCGTTAGTGTGTTTCTTAACCCATAACTCAAATAAACAACTAATCCTCCTTTGGAAGAGGTTTTACTCATGATTGTTTGAGTAAACTCATAATCTAAAATGAAAAAAAAAAAAAAAAAAACTTGCGCAATGTAGCTTCACTGCTATTTCTATTAAACTCAAATGCAATTACACATTTGAAAATATAATAGTTTATGTTCGATCTGATGGATCGAGGTTGTTATAGGATTTGTGAACTAACAATATATATTGAAGAGATAACCGTGAGTGGTGACAATTCATGTGATTGTGTACCGAAGGGACGTGTGTATATAGTGATAAATATAAATATTAGGGTTTTAAGAAAGCATATCTATGAGACTTAAACCTATATTTATGAGGAGGGAGGATATTCTTACTACCAAAATTTTCTAATACCAACTTACTACCTATTTAATCACCATTGAATAAAAGAGAGAGAATGTTTAAAAGTTTTTGAAAAAAGAGAAAATGTTGATCCAATGATGATTAGATAGGTAGTAAGTTGGTAGTAGAATGTTTTGGTAGTAAGAATATCCCTCCTCATTTATGAGAGTTAACTTTTTATTTATGAATAGACTTACATGATATTGGACAAGACCCATTTAGAAAATTGATGGGCCATTATGTGGGTCTAGAACAACTTATATATATATATATATATATATATATATATATATATATATATATATATATATATATATATATATATATATGGGTTTATCATCTATCATTTAACATGACCACACAAATTTTTCTACACACACAACATCTTGTGGGGCCTGCAGCAAAAAAAAAAAAAACTTTGGCACTCAAAACAAATCTCTATAACATAACACAATCATTTTTCCTACAACATAACTCTTATAAAACCCATATATATATATATATATATATATATATATATATATCTGTTTATTTAGCTATCTAGTACTATAAAACTCTTAAAGTTTTGGGTTGAAATGATGATTCTTTAGATGATATTAGGACTAGAGTGACCAAGTGATCACGAGTTTGATCCTCACCACTTCAACTTTGTGATGGAATTATGTAAGCATAATATAAATAAAAAAATGAGCCTGTGCAACACAAGATAGATAAAAAAATAAGTCTGTGCAATATCCACACTTCAAACCCAAATGACTTTTGTACGAGAGGGTATGTTATATAGATATAAAAATAATTAATGTAATCTCACTTAATACGTTAAAATTTTGGGTTGAATTAATTCTTTACGTATTCATTATCAATTTATCTCTATATGTAAAGGAGAGTTTATTATTTATTTGATACATAAAAGAAATAACAAGCACACAGCTTTGGACTAGCCCAAAAAATGAATTAAAAAAAGCACACAGATTTGTGCTTGGAAAGTGGAAAAAATTCTAAAATAAAATAATCCTTGCATTAAATAGGGTTCGTTATTGCTAATCGGTAGCAGTTTTCCATAACATGGAGGGTAGTTAACTATCTTACCAACCATATAATGCCAGTTGCAGCTCAATATATGGTATGAAAATTACACTTGTTGTATCTTCAATAAATGCTATGTACATCAAACCAACGATAGACATAGAATAGAACACAGTAAATTTTCATACCATACAACTAATACCTGATCAAGTTTTTCCTAACTCATCCAAAACCTTACACTATTTTTTTTTTTCTTTTTATTTCACAACGAGAACAATAAAAGGGGCGAACAAGAGCAGTGGTAAAGCTGTTTTTTCATGACTGAAAGGTCATAGGCTCGAATGCAGGACAATATCTTTGTAATTATACAAGAGTAAGACTGTGTACAAGGATTACCTCCTTCCCACACTTGTTAGTCGGATTTAACGGGGAGTGATTTTTATTTCACAATGAGAACAATGGAAAATACAAATTCTTCATCTAAACATGTACATTTGTAGACCAACAAAGTCTTTCTGTCTATTTATACCAGTTTAACAACTTAGAGAGCATCACACATAAATGCAAATCATATGTTGAAAACATATATTATTATCAGTGTGATCCACACTGATAATGAATGAAAAGATATTAACTTTTTTAACCATTCACAACTGAGCGTTAATCCCAGCAAAATCTCTGACTGTGAAACCCACCTTTTCAAATCTTCCTCTTTCATTGTTCTCTCTAAATTTCAAGTAGTCCAAGCACACAAATGGTTTGTACTTCCTCTTGTTTCCTTCTCCAATAACTTCATCTGGTGCTAAGATCACCTTGTCATCCTCAAAGCACCAAAAGAATGCTAAAGAAAACCTGTTAACTGGATGCTTCAAAACAACTTTATGTTCTGAGGATCTTAATTTGTCATTGCTCCAAGCTTGCAGCATATCCCCTATGTTCACCACTAGTGTCCCTTCAGAGGGACATATATCTATCCACTCTCCCTCATTTGATCTCACTTGAAGCCCTCCTATCTCATCTTGATACAATAGAGTAATACAACTCATATCAGTATGCATACCAAGCCCTTCATCTTCCATACAATCTGGAGCTGAGTAATTGTTTATCCTTAAGTAACCATGGCACTTGTCAAATTCAGAATCATAAAACTTCTTCTCAATGCCATCCCCTAAGCTCATCAACACAAGCTTTAGAATCCTCTTTGACAAATTTTCCATCTTACTGCCATATTCTTGTAGTATCTCACTATTCAGAACATAAAAATAGAAAAAAACTTAAGACACAGAAATTAAGAGGCATCAAGTTGCTAAAACTGAAAGCTTAATGGATGACAATGTTCTTATCCTTTACCTGAATTTGAAGTCCTGTTTGTCAAAGAGGGTTTCTTCAGAACTCTTAGCAGAAACATAATAGTTGGGTCCATTAACTCTGAGGCTCTCAAAGAATGGAGAGGCAATGAAATGAGGAGTGTAAGACTTTAAAGATGAAAAAGGACCAAGTCTAAGTTTAGTATCATAAGGGAGGCTAAAAAGGTGGTTGGATTGTGACTGGAGCTTTCTGCAAAGATCTTTGGAGATTCCATGATTGATTATGTGGAAAAATCCCCAATCTTTGCATGTTTTAGAGAGACAAGATAGAGAAGATGGCTGCAATGGCTTAGAAATGTCTAAAATGGGAATGTCAGCATAAGGTTTGGAGTTAGACATTATGCCTAGGATGTGAAGAAGAGATGTTGTATTTTGCTACCTAAATTTTTGGTTTATTTAATGTGGAGAAAGTTTGGTCAGAATCTCAGAGCTGAAGAAGGGAAACTCTAGCTGAATCTAGAAAGGATATTAATTTTGTCAATTAATGGGAGAACTGAGAAGTGCCACCATAGATATATTGCAAAAAGATAAAAGCAAAACTAATTTGTTTGGTGCCTTTGAGTAGTTTCATTAAGATATAAACGAATGACTCTGGAAATTAATCATTGGTCTAAAGTCTAAACTGAATGATTATGGGCAATCATGAGTCTATGACCTTGACAACAATCAGGTGCTACCATTTTGAAAAGGCTAGTGATAAAAGGGTGCCATCAACAAGGATTGGAAATTCTGTCAATGAAAAAAGCATACGCTTGGTTTGCTGGTGGGGTGAGAGCATGTGTTCAATCTTTTACAGTATCATTTGGGAGAGGTTTAAAATCTTAATCCCAGGACCTGTTCCGAATCAGACTAGTCGCGAAATGATGAACCGATTGGAATATCTCCAGAAAAGAAAAAAAAAATACACTTTTACCACCCTCTATTGTTTGCTGAAAGAGAGTACTCCACTATAGTTAATACAAAAACAAAGACCTGAAACTGAACCAAGCAGA
>JAVKPL010015923.1:0-13621 GCA_032173675.1 Gastrolobium villosum
AGACGAAACCAATATGGTATAATTTGACAAGCTCGGATTAACCAAAAAGTTTGTTTATAACAATAAAAGCCGAGCCGAACACGGCGACGGTTACAAAATATTACAAAAATTGAAATTAAGGGGTCCCAGCCTCGGCCTCTTCCTCGGAACCGGGAGAACCCGGAACAATGACGCCGTCCTTCACTTCATAAGACACGTCCATTCCAGCTTCGATAAGCCTAGGGTTCAGAACTCGGGCCTGATCAATGGCGTTGTCAAAGCCTGGACGGCCGCATTAACTACCACGTTCCTGGCCTCCTCAAAATCGGCAGTCTTTTGATCGAGCTGAGTCTGAAGTGCCTGAAGTTGGACGTCCTTATCTCCTAAAGACTTGATAAAGGCTTCTTTCTCGGCGCTCAGCTCACCGACCTTAGAGTTGGCCAAACGCAGTTTCTCCCTCGCCATGTCCGCCTCCTTCTGCAGCTCCCCAAATTTAACCTCCAGGGCGGACTTAGATTGCTCTAACTCCACGACCTTAGCAGTAAGGGACGACTTGGCCGCATTAGCCTGGTCCAGATTCTGGAGGAGGTCCTGAAATATTTGGATCAATGAGGTCGTCTTTAAGGCGTCCTCCTCCATCCGCTTCAGCATGGCCCTTACAGTAGAAGTCAGGCCAGAATCTAGAAAGAGACTAGGAGGAGGTTTCAAAGCCGCCCTGAGGCGGTCAGAAACACCTGACCTCCACAGCTCCCCTGGCTCCAAACTGAGGAGGGTCCCCTGGGAAGCAGGAATTGCAGCTGGACTTGGTGATGGGGGGAAATCTCAATAGGAACCACCTCGTCAGCAGGAGGGTCTTCCCCCAAGATAATGTCTACCCGTCGTCGCTTCGACGCTTCAGGTTCAAGAGGGGCAGCCTCTCGCGACTTGCCCTTGCCAGTTCGCTTGGGTAGATACTTCTTATACTCAGCCGACGTCATGCCAACTGAAAATCAGAAAGAGCATTGTCAAAGAGTACCAAAAAGAGAATTGTGAAAAATAAATAAAAAACTTGACATACATACCAAACTCATAAATATCATCATCTCCAAACTTATTTACTATCCGACTTAAGTCGATGACGCCGTAATCGTCAGTATACTCGATTAAAATTCGCACCGCGAACTTCTCATCTCTGGAAAGCGCGGACAGGGGAGTGGCGTAGTGTTTTGGACGACGTCGATAGTGTTTTCGCGTCCAATACAGCTCGAAGTGGCATAATAGGTTCCCATCATCCAGCAGCTCCTTGCCAAACCAGGGGAGGGAATCAGGACGAGAAGCCACTTTAAAATAGGCATTCTTGAAGCCTTTAAAGGACTGAGAGTAAGGGATGAAAAGTCCCCTACCAGGGGTACCTCGGTAGGTAACCCACCCTTTCCTTTCTTTTAACTCGGCACCACTCCGAGCCGTATAGACATCAAAAAAGAAATAAAAGAGGGAGACTGTACAAGGAAGGAAGAGGTAAGAGCACAATTGCTCAAAACCACGGATAAAAGCCCATGAGTTTGGGTGAAGTTGGGAGGGCGCTACTCGAATCCGACGCAGCACGGCCATTTGGAAGTCTGTGAACGGAAGCCGAATTCCGACCTTAGTGACCAGATCCCGGTAGAAAAAGAAGAAGCAGGGCTCATCTGATATGGGGCCTGCGCATACCGGAAAATCACCCGGTGGAAGAAGGTCGACCCCCTCAGGATTCCCAAGAGGAAGTTGGGGAGACGTCGGCTGGAGTCATTACTGACCGCATATGAAGGATTTCTAGAAGAACCCATTCATCGACATCAGAATTGTCCATTGTCAGGTCCCTGGAACACGAAGGAGTCGGATCAGAAATATAATCAACCTGACTGGACCCAGAATCATCTAAATCAGATGGTAACGGGCCTGGACTCCAAGAAAAGGGATAGAGTCATCAGAACTACTAAGGAGATCGACGAAGGGCACCTGACTGGATGCCGAGTCATCAAAATTGGAAGGGATTTCCGATTTGGGAAAACCCAGCTCGGATGAAGAAATGCTGGAAGAACTATTACTCAATTGGAAAGGTGGGATCCGATCTAAAACAGACCCCGAACCTTGTCCAAACAGTGGAGGAGGAAGAATAAAAGACAAAGGAACTGGCTCAGAAAAGGAACTCGATCCAGAAATTGAAGCTTGAGGAATCGAGGAGGACGCACCTCTAGTAAAAGACGGTTGGGGGTGTTCACCCTTGCGTCCCCTCCGACCTCTACCTCTCCTACCACGAGCACCTCTGGAGGTCTGACGACCTCCTCGGTGACTTCGGAGAAGCTGCTGGAGCCTCTCCTCTTCGGTATACTCCCTGCCGTAAAACCAGTACTGAACGGACCGTGGCAACCTACCTATCATCTCCTCAGACATCTCTCTACTATCATTTCGGCCACTAGAACTACCAGGAGTGTCCATTACCCACTTAAAAAATGGGTAAGACAGGAAACACTCCTTACCAACTAGAAAACGAACAAAAAATAGAAATCTACAAGGGAAAGAGAAAATTACCTGGTGGAAAACTGAGTAGAAGAAATGCGAATGAAGAACACTTGGACAACAGGAGGAATACGCAGAAAACCCTAGGAGACGCGTGAGAGCAGGAAGTAAGAAAGGAGGGATAGTGATGAACTGATACAAATATATAGGGCTGAAGGGGGTGGAAGACCAAAGGGTGGTCTTCCAAACGTCTGAGGCATCAGGGGCAAAAGGGGATTTTCGCCGCCCTGCACATCCTGTATTTCCTACCTGCATTTAATGATCACAATCATGGCCTATCCTAGGCTCAGAGTAGTGCTCCCTGCCCAATGCGCAGGACTGCCAGTAAAGGGAGCGCACGTGTCCTGTTATAACCGTCACTGTAGGAGTAAGACGAAAGGACAGAAAGTGGTAATAAAACGAAAGGTCAGAAAGCTGAAAGGTCATGTCAAGGGTTCCGACATTCAAAATCCGCTGACCTCACAAATCTGATCGAAAATCATAACAAGATTCGAATGGAGTTACGACCTCCGACATAGTTAACACATGGGGAATAAATGGCAAGGTCAAGAATGGCCAATTAATCCAGAGCATCTCGGCATTCCGACTTACGGAATCCCAAGCTGGGGGGCAACTGTTACGGATGAAGCTCCGCTCAACCGCCATCCGAGAATATCTCGTCAAGAGATACTGCCAAATCTCAACTGACTGAAACAAACTAGTTGAGGCCGACCAAGTCGGACGGAATCTCAACAATAGGAGCTCAGCAACCGAGCCAGGTACCCCTATAAATAAGAGCTCAGACATCCCAGGTACACATCTCTGAATCGCCTAGCTTATTCCACTCATTGTGCACACACCACCCCATGGTTATAAAGCCTATTGCTGGTGCGCAGTGATTGGGACCTCGGCATATAGCCTAGTACGTTGGGCATATACATCATCTCTGAGCGCATACCATCCGGTATAGCAATACGGTCTACCTCGGACCTAACAAATACAAATAAAGGGTATTCTATTCCACATGTATTGTAATTTAATGCCTCGATATGAAAAAGTAAAATTATAATTAGATTTTCACCAAAAAAAAAAATTATAATTAGATTATCATTCTCATGTTTTTGGGCACTCTTGCGATTTATATGAATAGGTAATGTAAAGTTCTTAATATTTTTTTAAATATAAATAAATTTATTATTGGTGCTCTATTTTTATTAATTTAATTTTATATTTTTTAAAAGTTTAGTTTAAAATTTATTAAAAATAAATATATAAAAATAAAATCAAACTATTAGGATAAAAATAATTTTTTCTTCAGCAACCACGTGCATGTATAATAATAATGTATTCAAATACATCGATCGATAAACATAAAAGACATATATAAACGATAAATATAAAAGATGCATGTGGATGATATTTAAACAAATTTTTTCCCTTTGTTGTTCATTTCCATATTATTCCTCACACAAGTTTTTTCTTTTAGTTTTTTAATTATTGTAGGGGAAAAATTCAAAAATATTTCTATGGTTTAATATTTTATCACTTACCTCTTATATTTTTTTTTAATCACGTATCCCCTCTATATTTGTTTCCTATTTGCAAGGGTAAAATGAACAAATTAAACCAATATTTAACAGGGGTATAATATCGTAACAACCAATTTGTGTTACTATCAATCAATTTCACCGTTAGATCGATTATGATTATGATTTATTTCCATCTAACGGTTATATTTCACCTTTAGAATCAATTTCACCGTTAGATCAATTTCACCGTTATATCGATCTAACGGTTATATTTATTTCCATCTTCGCATGATTATGATTCTCCATATTTAATGCTTTCACATTAAATATGGAGAATCTTAACCATACAAAGATGAAAATAAATATAAAATATGAAAAATCATAATCGTACAAAATGGAAATAAATATAATCGTTAGATCAACATAATCAATCTAATGATGAAATTGATTGGTAATAACACTAATAATAATATTAATTGATTATTACGATATCCTTCCCGTGTTTAATGATGGTAAGGATGAACTTTGATAGAAAAAACTAGAGGTTCGTTAAAAAAATCAGGAGATCAAATGATTTTGAACAATCCACAAAGGAGATTTTGAACTTTTCCATTTTGTTTTTGTTTTTGGTAGAGTTAGATTTGGGCCTATAATAGTGCAGTAACTATTAGTAGATGGGCCGAATCGAAATTCAAAAACCCCTAATTGGCTGATTCTAACAAACTAAACCCTAATTTTTCCCGAAAATTGTGTGGGGTTCATCTTCTTCCTTCTTTCCTTAAACCCTCTCTCTCGCATGGCTTCTGAAAGGGTAAGCTCCGAAACAGTGGCGAAAGCCGTTGATTCTCTCCTGAAATGGAGGAACTCACAATCCGAAACCCAAAAGCCGAAGCTGTTCGACGAAGACGAGGAATTCGTGTATCTGATTCTCACTCTCAAAAAGATTCCCCAAAAGGGTCGAGTTAACCCTTACAAGATCCCTCTCCCTCACTCCCTCCTCTCTCCATTCTCCGAGCAGTGCTTGATCATCGACGACAGGCCCAAGGCCCAACTCACCAAAGCCCAAGCCCAGAACAAGATCCAGTCCGAGAGCATCCCCATCTCGAAGGTTCTGAAGCTCACGAAGCTCGCCTCCGATTACCGTCCCTTCGAGGCGAAGAGGAAGCTATGCAATTCTTACGACGTGTTTTTCACAGACAAGAGGGTTGTTCCTTTGCTTCCGAGGTTGTTGGGGAAACAGTTCTTCAAGAAGAAGAAGGTTCCTGTTGCTTTGGATTTGAAGAAGAGTAATTGGAAGGAGCAGGTTCAGAAGGCTTGTTCTTCGGGGCTGTTGTCTCTGAGTACTGGGACTTGTAGTGTTGTTAGGGTTGCCAAGTTGAGCATGGAGAGGGATGATATCGTGTCCAATGTTGTTGCTGCCATTAATGGGATAATTGAGGTTGTTCCTATAAAATGGTCTAATGTGAGGTCCTTTCATGTTAAGCTGTTAGAATCCCTCGCCTTGCCGGTTTATCAGACTGTTCCTGATGTGAAGTTGAAGATTGTGGGAGTTAATGAGAATGAGAAGAAGAAGGAGAAGGAGAAAGAGGAGGAGGAAGAGGTAGAGAGTGAGGAGAAAGTGGGAAAGAAAAAGGGTAGGATTCATCAAGTTAAGTACATGGATGATAAAGTTGGTGAGGATCTCATTCAAGATGATGATGATGTTGTGGAAGAAGATTCTGAGAATGATGAAAAGGGTAATGGAGAATTAGTGAATAAGAAGAGGAAGAAAGGAGTTAAAGTGGTGAAGGGGGCTCCAAGTGAGTTGACTAGTGTCAAACGGTTGAAGAAATCTGCTAAGGAAAGTGGCAAACAGAAGAAGGAAAGTTTGATGAAGAAAATTGAAGATAAATTATCTGTTGAGGATCTGGAGTCGGGCAACAAGAAGAGAGTGGATGTTGAAGTAAAGGCTAAGAAAAGTAAGAGGGTTTTGTGAGCTGATTGTTGATGTAATAGAGTATTTTGTTGTTAGAATTCACTGCTTGATGTAGCTCTCTGCAATCCTGGGTGGTTTTGCTTTGTTGAGTGATCCTCTGGCAGATTTTGTTTTTAAGCGAGCTTATTGTTATATTATGGAATTTATTGTGTTCTGTTCTTGGGTATTTTGTCATTTGCTAATTCAAACTTCCTATACTCTAGCTTTAGAGTGGTTCTCAAAGGGGAAAATCAAAATGTTGTTTCTCATTTCAGGATGATCTGAAGTTATTTAGATATAGCATGTTGTCAGAAACTGACTTAGAAATGGTGAGATGAGAGTTGTTGCTTGACTTTAAGAGAAAGTTTCATCAAGGAAACGATAGGAGCATGCCCAGAACAAATTGTACTTTCAGTGATTGTGCTGCTTTCTTTTGGCATTATAGAATTTTACCGTGAATTTCATTTCTTATTTTCTATAATACACACATTTCTCTGAAATCTGTTTTTCAGTGTTATTCTGCGTGTTCATTTTTGAGTTTTTCATTTCTTGAATGCTAAGATTAATGGGAATGACTATTGTGTAATAATCCATTTTGCTTTACTTTTGGGCACAAATTGTTGAACACTTCAAGTATTGATTTTACAGACCAATAGAAAGGTGATACCATTCATTCAATTAGGGTGTCTTTGCCTATGTATATTCCCCTGTACTGATATCTATTGTTCAAGACTGACTGTTACAAATTAAATAAGAGATAAATGCTTTACCTAAGTATCACGAGTTTCAAATGAGATATTTCAAGTCTAAGTGAAACTGTCAACAATTTTGCCTTTTAACAATAATGATGAGATTATGTGTTTTATTATTTGAGTACAAAATGCTGACAAGAGGTGACCAAGTAGTTGCTATGTGCCCCAGCCATATTCCTTTTAGACTGATTAATCTGATTTGATAGATAAATCCATAATTGGTTATTATAATTGCAAATATATCCTGTGCAGAATATTTAGAATCCTACAGAATTTCTGACTAGTTGACTAGTTCATAAATTTTTGTCAGCCCTTTCATTCAGCCATTGTCTCATCAAATTAGGGCTTTTTGACCCTTGCAAAGCAAAATAGAAATATTTAATCAGTTTAATTCTTATAAATTATTTATTAAAATAATGTGAAAATATGCATATCTTAACAGTGCGCATTGAAGTCGTGTATTACCTCATGTGTAATTTGTGCAAATGCTAGTTTACGTCTATCATGTGCATTACTCTCACATGCATTCAAGTGTCGCCCCCCTTATGCACATTTTGCAAACACGCAGGGGCTTTTGCACAAGTCTCACGTAGGGGGTGATGTGGGACTTGATCATGCACCGTCATGATCTGCCTCTTTTCGCATTAGATTAATAAATAGTTTATCAAAAGAATTAAATTGGTGAATAATTACACAATAAACTTACATGGGTTGTAATGACCAGGGTGAAATTGGAGTTGCTACCAATTTTATTTATATTAGGGAAAAATTATAAATTTTTTTACCTTTACAAACTGGTCCTTAAAATCGAATGAGGTTGGAGAATCCATTATATGCGAGGAAGGGTAGAGATTAAGCCTTCGTTTGGATGGGCTTCTACGAGGTCAAAAGTTGTTTTTTTTTTTTTTTTTTTAAAAGTGCTTTTAAAATTTTAAGAGTGTTTGGTTGGTAACTTAAAAAAAAAAAACAAAAGTTAATGAAAAAGTTAAAATTTAACTTTTTCCAAAAGCTAAAATTTCCAACTTCTTAGAGAAGCAGAAGCCAAAAGCAAGTAGCAGGAAATTATAGACAGATTGGACCCTCAGCTCCTACGCCATTTCTCCTTCCTTGCCATCTTCCATTCTCATCTTCAAGTTCAGATCTCTACTTTGAAGTACTGTGTTCCTTGCCATCTTCCATCTTCAAGTTCAGATCTCTACTTTACTTATATTTCTATCTTTTTACCCTCTTCGTTTGGAAATTTTTAAAATCAAACTTGTCAAAGATGGGTTAGATTTTCATTTGAGATTCAACTCCCAATGAGCGTGTGACTGTACATTCACAGAGACAAGAATCCATTTTAGATTTGTCATTGTCAACTAAACTCTGATCCCAATCCGATGAAAGTAAAATAAAAAATGCTAACTTATTGTCTTACACTAACTAAGTATTTCAAACTCTTTTCATTATGAAATACTTCGCTGAAGTTTTTCAAACTTCAGCGTCCGAGGCAAAGAGAGCATACCGAAGCCGGACTTTGCAGGGAGGGGAGTCGAGGTGGCGGTGGGTGTGAGCAGCAGCATGAAGCTGACGCTCTTCGATGGCAAGAGGCACTCCTCTAGGCGTCGGTCACTTGAGGAGAGGAGGACTCCATTGAAATGGAGCGAAGGATACAACAGTTATTTTTTAATTAAAAAATGCTTTTATATTTTAACATCCAAATGCTTTTACATTTATACTTAAAAGTACTTCTCAAATATTACATCCAAACATAAAATAATATTGACTTTTAAAAAAAATTCTTTTAAAAAAAGTAAATCATAAAAAGTCCTTATTTTCAAAAGCCCATCCAAATGGGTCCTAAACCCCACAACACCCTCAACACACCTATCATAAAATGGTTTACCTTAAACTAATTGAGTGAGTTTTATTTTAAAAAACAAGGAAACTATATTCTAATATTTATAATGAATTAATTTTAAGAATTTGTAAGGCAAAAGAAATAATTATTAAAAAATTACAAGCAAAAAAATAAAATAAAACTTAAATATATACAGAGAATAATAATCAAATTAGTATTTTAAAGCAAAATAAAATTCTTTACAACAAATGCGATGATTAAAAGAACTGAACAGTGACGAGGGGGTGTTCACTTTCCAAGGAAGCATTTTTTAGTTGTGTTGGGACTCCATTCATACGTGTTGGTTTAAACTTTATTTTATTAAAAAATAGAAAATGAAGAGTTAAGTGGTGAAGGGATGTGTCCTTAGGAATTTGTTAGTGGACATTAATGAGTTTAGAGTTTCTATGAAGTAGTTATTATTATGTTTAGATTTCCTAAGTTGGTGATTAGTCTTTTGCTAATGCTTATAAATTGCACCATGTAAACCATTGTAAAGTGGCTTGGCATATACAGTAATAGTAAGAGTTTTATTCAGAGAAAACATGTGTGTTCTGTGTTCTTGAGAGAAACACCATTAGAGGACCTGTGAATTACAATACGCTTGTCATTTACTGTTGTAAGGAAAACTTTCAAATGATATGGCCCCTTCTTCTCTAAATTTGTCACTGGAAATTGCTCAAGTCCAAGTAGAGTAGGTGGAGTTACTGAAAAAAAAAAATGCCTATTTTCTGGTTATTTCTCAAGAGCAAAACAACAATGGAAGAATTGGCTTTTGAATATTTAGACAATACAAAAAAAAACATTGAGACAGTTATGAATTCCATTAACTTTCCCTTACTTGATCGAACAACCCAAAATTCAGTTATTTCCACTACACTAAATGATCTTTCAAATTGGTCAAGACTATCCAGTTTATGGCCACTTCTCTATGGTACCAGTTGTTGCTTCATTGAATTTGCTTCATTAATAGGATCGCGATTTGGCCCCTTCCTTCAACTTCTCCAAGAGTAGGTTACCACCAAGAACAGTAGGTGGAGTAATTGAAAAACAACAAACAGCGTGTAGGTCACCACTGAGCTGGAGAATTTTTGTTTTTTTTGTTTTGGCGATATTATTTTTAGCAAAAAGAATATTTTTCATCAAAACTATTTTTTCTCTCTCTCCCTTTTCTTTTAAAAAACCTCCTGAAAAAAAGTGCTTACATGGGTTAAAAAGCCTCAAATTAGAAATAAGTGATGCATATGAGGACAGTAAATAATATAATTTTGGCTCATATAAATAATTATTATTTTCAATTTATCCCTATTTTATGCTAATTTTACAATATTATAATGAGTTTTATGAATATAATGTTACATGACACTTCTTATGTCATGTCATAGACACATAAACATTGTTGGTCCCTTGGAGTGGATCACACACCTTTTGAGTGTATAGAAAAAAATTATTGTGTTATGTAACATGACACTTCTATTTTTCTATTATAATAACTGTTCTTCTGTCCACAAGACAGAGATGTCCAGCCCGATAGACTGGTGTGTTACTCTTGGATCTAGTGCCCTCTCTAAGGTATCTATGGAGAAGATACCCTTGAGTTGAGCGGATCACTGTGCACAGAATACTATAACGGCACTAGCCAAAAGGGTGTGTGCACAGTGACAGCATAATAGTAAGAGAGAAAGTATGTTTACTTTTAGGGTTTACCTGGTATTTATAGGGGTTACCTGTGGGTAGTGCAGATGGGCCTTAGGTGTTTCTGACTCAGATCCCGGCCTATCCGCTGAGCTGTCACCGTGTTGTCGGATAAGTATCCTCGATGGATATCTGTCTTGAGTCAATGCTGACTCAGATCTTGGATTGTCCTTTGTTGGGCTTGCTTCTTAATGGGCCCATTATACGAGTCCATAACAGTTGCCCCCCAGCCCGGTAGTTTGGTTGTCCAGGCTGCCGGGGTGAATTGTCTTGCCTTTTACTTCAGATTTTCTGCTGAGCTTTTGAGTTTTTGTAAACTTTTTGCATATAAACTTTTTGCATATATGTTCCTTACATCTCAGGCTTTTAAACCGGGGTCCTCATTGCCCCCTATCTCGGCGGGTTGATCATAGACCATGGGAAATATTTCACGTATTCCCATACCGAGTTTGGGATGAGCTTGAGTGGTTGGGATCCAATTGGCGAGTTGCCCCCAAGCATCATTCCATACGCACATGTCCTGAGCTTGTAGCTTCCTTCTGAAAACGGGAATGATTTTCCCTTGCCAACTATGTGGACGGGTTATGCATGAACCCGGCAAGATACTGCACATGTGTAATCGGGGAACGTACGAGCTTGAGTTGTTGAGATCCAACTGGCGAGTTGCCCCCAAGTCTCATCCATGTAACCCGGCTAAAAGTTGCCCCCCCAGCCCAGTAGTTTGGATGTCCAGGCTGCCGGGATGAAATAGCAGTAATCTCTGCATTTGAATTTTGCATATTTTATTCAAGTTAGCAGTCAAGTTTTTGCTTTAACTTGGCCTTTTTATTGAAGCAATTTTCTTTGGGTTGGAACTTTTCTTTGGCCGACTTAATTGAGTCAGCGATTGCAGATATTATCTGTCATTCATTCAGCCGGTTTTAGCGAACCGAGTATTGAATATGTTGTTTCCGTATTTCTCCCCCAATCGTTTTTGGCTGAGGTGGTGTTTGCCTCCTTTCAACATCGAGCTCGGCTTCTCCTTCCGAGGCTTTCATTTTGAGCCCAACTTCTTGCGCGGTTGCGCGGTGACTTTATTGATTCAGATTTAGCTTTTTAGCGTTAACTGAACAAAATGACCTAGCCAAGGTCTTTCATGCGGATTCCGCTTTTTGCTTTTAACCCAATAAGGTCACTTGATCAAGGTCGTACCAATCTGCCCCTTATTTTTCAAGTCCTTCCGTTTTTCTATGCCTCGGCTAGGAGCCATACTCCTGCAATGTGCTTTTTATTTTTAACCCATTTTCTATCCAAGTTCTTGCATGTTGTTAGTCGTAGTTTTCCAATATCTTGGCGTTATAATGTTCAACTCGGCTTTTTTCCAGAGTATCATTTCTTGACTTTGGCTTATTCTGACATTCCCATGCATTCTGGGCCTTGAATTTTTGGAACGAGGAATGGTACTTCATCGCCCCTTATCTTGGTGGGTTGAGCATGAACCGAGCAAGATATTGTGTACATTCCATATAACCGGGTGATGAATGAGCCTGAGTCGTTCGGATTGAACTGGCGAGTTGCCCCCAAGCACATCATCTTTGTAACTCGGCTTAACATCATTGTGTCCAGGTGTCCATTTCTTGGATCCTGGATGTGAGTTTTTAGTTCTCCTTACCAACTTCTTGTCAGTAATCGTAGACTGGGGTGTGATCCTTTTTTCCAGGATCACATCTCTCCAAATCCGTCTTCACTTTATCCTGGATTGGGGTGTGGTCCTTTTTTCAGGACCACATCTCTCCAAATCCGGTAGTCGGGGTGTCCGGGGTGCATATCTGATAAGTATAGTTGGGTTGCTGTGCATTGCTCTTGAGAGCATTTTGTGAATATTTTATTCTCAGCGCGTAGGAGTCAGCCATGTTCATGGTCCGAGCCTGGTTTAGCCTTTGTTCTGTGATGTATGGCTTTAACTATCTTGTCATGTTGAATTCTTACTTCATACATCCTCCTTTGCTTTTCTACCCAGTAGTTTGGGTGTCCGAAGCGAAGTCTGTTGAACTATAATGCAGAAGTTTTATTGATTCATTGATCCAAGTTCTGCATCCATGGATTCCTGTCGATCCATGTTTTGGATTTTTTTCTTATTTCGTTTTTTCTTCGGTGTCGGGCTTCATGAGCCGGGTACTGTGTATGCTATTTCAACATTCCTCCTTCAAACTCTTTGGCCGAGGTACATAGCTCGGACTAGTTGAACAGTCTTTTGGATTGTCTTACCGAGATCTTGAAGTATAAGGATTGCTACTTTTCTCTTTTAATCATGGTTGCATTCCTGCACTTTGAAATTTCTTTTTTCTAATTTGGGGATCTTTGAGCCCTTTTTAATTGATATTGTCGAGCTTTGCTCCCGATTTTTTGCATGTTTTGAATTTCTCCTTGCTATAATTAGCCCTGTTTTATATACTATAGCTTTATTTATCTGAGCTCGGCTTTGCCAGAATCTCGTTGTGATATCATCTTCTGTTTCAACCCGGTTGTGCATTCCGTGTCTTTTACAGATTTTGACTTGATCAGAATCATTCACCTTTTTGAGTCTGGCTTGCATTGTCGTGGCGTTCAGATGGAACAGGGTGAGACTCCTACTGAAATCAGGACCGGGATGCCTCTTATCCAGTTCTTACGCTTTTCATCCGTTTTATGTCTTTGGATGATTTTGCCTTTATACTCGCATCTTGAGTTTTATGCCTCCTTGATAACATAGATATATTTTTCTAAGTATTCGAGGTTCATCAGATTCCAGAGTTGCCTGAAGTATTCGTTAAATACTTCTAAGGACTTAGCGTTCTCTTGATTTTGATAAACAAGCTTGTGTTCTTGTTATCTAGGTTTTGTAACTTAGTCAATTCTAAGAATATCAAACCTTATTCGAGTTGTTCCTCATCCAAGACGGGTTATTTTACCAACTCGAATAAATTCTTATTTCACAACTTGTGCATTTTACAAGTTTCGATATATTGACCTGGCCGAGGTCAAAGCATTTATACGAATTTCGCTTTTTGTCACTCTCTGTGAGGCATGTTTGTTTTAACTTAACGTTTTGTTAAGTCAGCATTGATGAAGGTGATCATTGTCGCCTTCAATCATGACCTGGTTTCGTAACCCGGTATTATCCAAGGTAAAGGCAGTATTGTCACATGTCCCACTTGGGTCTTTCGACCTT
Source organism: Gastrolobium villosum (assembly GCA_032173675.1). Taxonomy (NCBI): domain Eukaryota; kingdom Viridiplantae; phylum Streptophyta; class Magnoliopsida; order Fabales; family Fabaceae; genus Gastrolobium; species Gastrolobium villosum. The sequence goes on from JAVKPL010015923.1 coordinate 13,496, forward strand.
AGTACGGAGCATCTCGACTTGATCAGAGTCATCGTGACAAATTGCGCTTGTATCTCAGATTTATGTTGATGCATCAGAATCACAAGGATCTATATTTACGAAGGTATGTACTTGTTCCTTCGATTG
>JAVKPL010015924.1:0-132029 GCA_032173675.1 Gastrolobium villosum
ACTGGACGGTTGACACGCTGGAATTGCTGAACGACGACGTTTTCTTCCAAATGGGTTGCAAAGCTGTCCATGGAGAGCACGACGACGTTTTCAAGCAAATGGGTTGAAACAACCCCAATAATGAACCCTAATATTTTGAAAAATCCCCAAATAGAAGGCAAATCGAACCCTAAAATGGAAACTCCATCCCCCAAATTGATGACCAAATCCCAATCAGCAATACGCCCACAAAATGTTTGCACTTTGAAGATTGAAACTCGACGAATAACATTCAGCCCTCAACCGGATTTTTGGGCGTGGGAGAAGATGAGTGTTTCTTCTGGGATTGGGGGATCAAGTAGGAGTTCTGCAATGGGGGGGAGAACAATGACAAGGACCGCCGGTCGGAGGTGCAAATGTGGGAGACAAAGTATTGTCTATACCTCCAAAACTGAGAGGAACCCAAACAAGGCTTTCCTTGGTTGTCCTAATTTCAAGGTATGAATTTGTAATCTGCCCCTTAATGAGTTTGAACACTTGGTAAGCGTGGTTTTTTGTTTTTGCAGGAGAAGAAGCCCTTTTGTGATTTTTTAGATAGGTAGATGACATGTGTAATGAACCCATGGAGCTGGAAGAAGCAAGAATTCACATTGTGGAGTTGGATGTTGCTGAAATTAACTTCAAGTTGAAGTATGTGGAGATGATGATGAGAGAGCAAGATGTGAAGATTACTGAGCAAGGAATGAAGCTTCATCAACAGGAAAGAAAACTGAATGTCATATGCCTGAAGATGGTGGAGGAGTTAGATAAGATGGACAAAAAAATTAGGACAGTTGATAGGTCAGCTAGGGTCTTAGGTGCTTGTGTTGTTGTGATCATGATTTGTATGTTTGTTGTTAGTGTGGTAAAAGTGAAAACAAGTGACCCAAATGTATTTTTCCTTCATTGAATTGTAATGAGTTTGTAATGTGTGTAGTATCATATGGCCTATTATAAAAAAGCCTTTAATGTATTCCTCTATATATTATGGCATCATATATTTGTGCCTTGGTCAAATGCTGTACTGGATGCTAAGTTTCTTTTAGTATGGACTATTGCATAGTTAGGCATGGATTGAAGGAAAAAAGTTTGCTACATTGTAACACAAACCATCCATGTACAGATGTAGATGCATAACTCATGAAATTGCTGATACAGAAGTTGCATACTGTTATGCATATTTGTTACTGATTGCAAAACACGAGGACCATTTTGGTCCCTGGCAATATTACTCGAGGGTCGTTTTGGTCCCTGACAAAATACTCGGGGCACTTATTGGTCCCTGACCACAGAAAAATTGGTCATGATCTGTTTAATGATACCTGCAACCAGTTAAACAGCACAAACCTGCAATATGAAGATTTCTATTTCTATTTTGGCATGACCAGTAACCAGAAAATTTGGCCAGCACAAACCAGTAACAAGAAAATATGGCAGCTAAATGACCAACCTAACCATAAAACATGCATCAACCCATGACACAAAACAAATAGCACTTAACATACATGTCTAGAATATAACCAGTTACACATAATTGTCTTCCTAGAACTAGAAAACAGTAGTGCATTACAAATAGAAGGCAACTAATAGAAATCATCAGTGAGACCTATAAATACAATATGGCCTTGCATCAAATAAAATTACATTATAACTGTATAAGGCCTCCAAAAACAAATGGCCAGAATTTACAAAAAATTCCCTTTATATACTAGCTCTCAGTTGGCTCATGCACTACTCCCTTGTTCCTCTTCATCAGCAGATCATTTTGTTGAGGATCGCCTTGGTGGCCTGAAACCAGGTGTTGTCATGAAGTGCAAAAATCTGCTTCGTGTGCCACTGCTTGTTGCTTTCATTGTCTCTTCTGTCAACACTGCATTTGCTTCTTGTGGAATTGAAGGAGGTGGGCTGTCTCCTCTGAAGTTGCCTTGATGTGGCTGAGAACTACCAACTTGTGAAGGGCCAACTTGTGAAGGGCCTCCTTGACTTAAAGGGATTTCATCTACTGAGTTAGAGCCAATACTCACAGATTGTGGTCTTGCTTGGCTTTTATCTGTTTTGGAAGCTGGTGGCCCCTTACAACTCTTGGCATAGTGTCCAGTCTGACCACATTTAGTACTCTTGGCTGTATATGTCCTTTTTACTTTCTTTGTACTGCTCCTTTGGTCTTCAGTTGGGTCCTTCTTCCTGTGTTTCTTTGGACGCCCAATTGGCCTTTTAAGTTTTGGAGGAAGAGGTTTGGGTTCATCAGATGAAGGCCAATACTTTCCGAATTCACTGGGTTTAAAGTGTGAGCATAAGTGGCATGCAATGCATCCACTGTAAGCCATTGATGGACATAGTTTTCGGCTGGCTCGTTTTTGTGACAAATGGCTGCTATGGCATGCTCACAAGGCAGCCCAGTCAACTGCCATGCATTGCATGCACATGCATGTGTTGTTAAATTCACTCCAACTCTATCACCTTTCCCACTGACCTCATACATATCTTGTTGCAGATTTCCAGTCCAAGTGGGTGTCCATGAATTGCTAAGTACCTTTAACTGATCCAGTTTCTTTTGCTGAGCAGGGGCAATTTTTCCCCGAACAGTTCCTAACACCCTCTGATGTGCAACCATCCTCCTCATAATGTAGCATCTCAATTCCTCCAATAGAGTGATAATTGGTTTTGACCTATATCCAACAATCTTGGCATTCCATACCTCTGCCATGTTGTTTGTGATATTATCACATTTCGGCCAGTGGCTGAAATAAGCTTTCACCCAACTTGAGGGCTGAATGTTATCCAAGAACTTTCATGCAGCCTCATTCTTCCCTTTCAACCGTGCCATTGACTGCTGGAACTGTGGGATAGTGGTGCATCTAGAACACTCCCATACCAAGGCTCGAATTGCCTTGTTTTTCCACTATTTTATGAAATTCTTCCAAACATGCTGCACACAAAATCGATGATGTGCACCATACATCACCTTTTGAAGCGCTAGAATCAACCCCTACACACAGACACAAAAAAAAGGTATCACTAACAGATATAGATTGCTGGAACCAGGTACTCGAGGGCCATTATGGTCCCTGACAAAGTGCACGGGGCCCTTATTGGTCCCTGATTCCAGAAATTTAGGAAATGCATCAGGAAAATATGTTGTCCCTGCACTTAACATCAGTGAGATCAGATTGCACTATGAAGGAAAAACATAGTAAACAAATTTGTGGCTGAATACTAAAGCAAGTTCAAATGAAATAATCTTAACAAACCTTCTGTTGGTCTGAAATAAAATTCCACCCAAACACTGCATGAGGGCCAATGTCTTCCTGTAACAGTGTTAAAAACCCTTCCAGTTCTCTTTGGTTTCACTATCAACAACTGCATATGCGATTACATAGAAGCTTTTGTTGGCATCCTCCCCAACTACACTTAACAATTGACCTCCATAATATCCTTTCAAGAAACATCCATCCAAACCAATTAAGGGCCTGCAACCAGCTTTGAACCCTCTTTTGCATGCATCCAGGCATACGCCACAACATTTGCTTACACGTCTCATATCCATAACCCTTGAACAGAGTATCAAGGTCACGGAGGTTGACAAAATCAGCATCCATTTCAGGTAAGTCATCTACTTTGCCATTTACATATGTTAGGACACCTTTATCATCTCTCTTCAACACACCACCATGATGAAACCTTATTACTATATATTCATCCATCTGAAAAACACCCAGGGCTGTATACATCAGAGCAATTTAACAAAACCCTAACAATATACATCAGACTCAACACTGCCGATAAATGGGTACAAGCCAGTAACGTGCAAAAAAATTGGTCTTTTCCAAATTATGCATGCACTAAACATTTGGGGACCACAAACAAAGCAATAAAAAATGGCAACAGAATATACAAACCGGGACCACATGGATAAATGAGTATTTTTTTAATAAACCCTAACCATAATAACACAATGGAAAGCACATGGGGGACCATCATCCAACAAAGAATAGACAATAAGAAGTGAGGGGGGACCACAAATATTGAACAATTTCTATAAAAAAAACTTACCTTAATGCATGAAAGAAAACTGCCACACTCGAACTTCCTTTCACCACCACAGAGCCAGCCTTCACAACCTTCACGCTCGATTGTCTTCCCTGCAACCACGATCTTCGACAACCCTCACTGTTCAACGAAGCTTCCAGTAGAGTCAACAATGGTGTTTCAATAATATGCAAAGACTTAGTGATGTAGAAGAAAAAAAAGACTCTCCACGGTAACTTGTGTTGCTGTCTGACCACTTTCTAAAAAATAAAACGACGTCGGAAAGCATTTGCAACCCATTTGGAAGAAAACGTCGTCGTTCAACAATTCCAGCGTGTCAACCATCCAGTCCGCGTCAGAAGATAACGTGCCACATGGGCACCGTTAGTTTGACCGTGACGGAGGAGTTGACAGAAGGACTAACATGGCCCCCTTTTTTATAATTTTATGGACTAATTTAGTCCTTTTTTATTGTCATGGACCAAAAAGGCTTTCGTGGATATTGCCAGGGATGAAATTGTGAGTGTAGATTTTCGGTTTACCTTGAGTAAGCGCCGTCAAGATGGAATCCTGACCAGTTTGAATGCAAAACAAGTGGGTTTTGTTTATTTTACAAAATCATTTTTAACTATTCATGAATAACTTTTTATATATATATATATATATATATATATATATATATATATATAATTAGAATCTTTATGTACTATATTATCTTATATGGTATTCAAACAAATTTTGATATTAAATTCAAGCGTGATAGAATTTTATATTAATTAATAATAAATTAAGTGATAATTTTAAATTCAACATTTTAAAATTTTGTGTTGAGATGTATAATTTTATATTTAATAAAATAAAAATATATCAGAAATCGTTGGGTTATACACTACAGTCAGAAGACGATCTATTTTCCTTTCATAAAAAAAGACTTATTGGAAATTTTGAAAAAATATTAATTAGACTGAAATGTAAATAAAAAAAATTAGTCTGCTTCATTAATGTTCAATGGTTACCGTTCATGTATCCATCGACCATCGTGCTGAACGCACCATCAAAGGCACATGGCTTGTACTTTAAAGCCATTTTCTACTTTTATTCTTAGCTGGATTCATTGAAATTAATTCTTAGCTGTTTGACCGAAGATTTCTTAAAAAATTTCTATGCAAATTAAATTGGCAAAGTAATAAAGTAATGTTTAGTAGATGGTTTTATAAAAATTTTGTGTTGTATTTGCATAGCATTCTTTATTTGTTCATAGAAAGCAAGACACAGTTACTATTTAGAAAGACAACTTGAGAGTGGTATTTTACATTTAGCTAGTTAAATGACAAAAGTGTAACCCACTAGTAGACTTAAATATCCTCATCTAAAGTGCGAAGGTTTCACTTTTTTATGGGGTTATATTTGTCATTTTATACCACTTTCCCATCAATATTTTACCTGGTAATATTTCGTCTAACCAAACAATTTTTTTTTACATTTTCATACCAAATTTACTTTTCAACCATTTCCCTAATAATTATATTTTCCTAGTATTCAAAAAATTTCTTCTCAACCAAACGTCCGTATAAAATTCAACATGCATATATATGGTAATCAACTGATCAACGAGATAACATTAGTACAACTATATCTAATAATTAAGAACATAGTAGGAGGAGGGGCTTTTTGACCATTGTAGTCCTTATGTAATAATTAATTACCAAATTGACCTTGATTATAAACTATTTCAAAAATTTAACCTCACCTGAAAACATAACACCAATCTGCCCCTGTTTGACCAAGCCTACCCGGGTACCCCCTTCACTACCAGGGTAGATTTTGAAAAAATTTATCTACCCGGGTAGGAAGGGGGGTACCCGGGTATATTTCTTGAATCTGGGAAGATGTTTGAATTATTTACCCGGGTAGGGAGGCGGGTACCCGGGTAAATAATCCAGATTGAAAAACAAACAGAGATGGTGCCATGCCAACTGAAGAACAATAACTCCGAATTGAATTTTTTGTTCTATAAGCTCCTATATATATTTCGGGTACATGAATTGCAACACGTATAGAAGCATGGTAACAGATGTTACTAACGTGAGCCGATGGCTTCCCAGAGCTGCATCGCGCCGTGCTCGTAGTATTCTGAGGTGCGAATGATAACAAGAATGAGGTGATCCCCTTCTTTGACAACATTATCCACCGTCCATTTTAGTGCTTTGATGCTGCATGGTGAGAAATCCACAGCCACGCCCAATCTCCTATTTGCATTACCAGCCATTTCTCTCTACAACAACGATCAAACTATCTTATTCTTGAGACCTCTTTTTTGTTAAGTTGCTCTGTATAATAGGTCAAGATTTGGTTTTGTTTTACTTTTAAAAGTGACATTGAGCTTTGATGACCGAAGACCGCAACTTCTGAGGCAGGCACTGAAGACAGCGACAATTGCGTACCTGAGTATATTTCTATACCAACAAATGTTCTAAGAGTGTAATTTTCAATCTGGATTTTATATATAAAGAAAATCATCAAAATAATTATAACCTATGTTTTTGAGTTTTGTGGACACAAACCTCAGCTTTGAGTTTGGCATTTTCAATTTGGAGTTGTTGTTCTTCATTTGTCATGGCACCATCCCTGCTCGTTTTTCAATCTGGATTATTTACCCGGGTACCCGCCTCCCTACCCGGATAAATAATTCAAACATTTTTCAGATTCAAGAAATATACCCGGGTACCCCTCCCTACCCGGGTAGATAAAAAATTTCAAAATCTACCCGGGTAGGGAAGGGGGTACCCGGGTAGGCTTGGTCAAACAGGGGCAGATTGGTGTTATGTTTTCTGGAGAGGTTAAATTTTTGAAATAGTTTATAATCAAGGTCAATTTGGTAATTAATTATTACATAATGGCTACAATGGTCAAAAAGCTAGGAGGAGGACGTGGTAGTTAACTGGCCAATGATTAATCACCTTATATTTATTGGGAATTCGGTTTCCTCAACTAAGGGTTAAAGTGTGTCAAAATCAAATGTCAAGGTGTGTCAGAATCAAACGTCAAACTAGGAGCCAGCACAATCAAAGGTCGGTTTGAGTCATCAGGTAAGTCAGCGCAGCAGAAACAAAAAAGAAAGAGGAGAGAGATAGAGAGACAAACACAATAAAATCTTGATGTGGAAAAATTTTCTCCAATGTAAAGAAGTAAACAAAAAAACCCAATATACTAATCTAGAATTAAACTTTCACTATAAAAATAATGGGTATAGATGTCCATCATGCTGAATGCACCATGAAAGGCACATGGCTTGTACTTTAAAGCAATTTTCTACTATTCTTAACTGGACTTATTGAAATTAATTCTTCTACAGAATTCAACATGCATATCAACTGAACGAGAAAACATTAGTCCAAATATATCTGAAATAATTGAGAACACAATAGGAGGAGGACGTGGTAGTTAACCGGCCAATGAGTAATCACCTTACATTAATCTAAATCTAATAATAACATAATAAACGTCACATTAAGTTATAAAATTCAAATGCAAATGGTGAAGAAGATAATAGTATTATATCTGAAATAATTAACAATATAATAGAGTAGGACGGGTTACCGAACTGGCGAATGAGAGTAATAAACTGACCAAGTCCATATATATATATAATTCAAATGCAAATGGTGAAGAAGATAATAGTATTATATCTGAAATAATTAACAACGTAATAGAGTAGGACGTGTTACCGAACTGGCGAATGAGAGTATATATATATATATATATATATATATATATATATATATATATATATATATATATATATATATATGGGATAGAATCTGTTCACAGTTTTTTTTTTTTGCAAATTACACTAAGTGCGATCGGTCGTAGACGGCATGATTAAAGTATGACCGGTCGTACTTAGTGTAGTTTGTAAAGAAAAAAGTTTGTAAATATAACCTGCCCATATATATATATATAGGGTCAGGATCATTTTACACCGGTGTAAGTTACACTCTTAATCTTGTCCGTTAATCCCATTTATATTTAAGGGCTATAATTTTTTTAGTAATGTGAGCCATTGGATACAAGTTGATCAATGGTCAAGATTGAGTGTAAGACTTCTAACTCTTTCACCAGTGTGAGAACATCCTGCCCTATATATATATATATATATATATATATATATATATATATATATATATATATATATATAGGGAAAGATTACCTACAGCTACCTCTTTTTAACTAAATATGACTGGTCATACTTAGTTATAACAATAAAGCTGTTCTTTTTTTCTCTTTCCTCAGACACTGTCGGCTGACGTGACAGAGAGAGAGAGAAAATGCAATTTTAATGTATGACCAGCCATACTTAGTTAAAATGGGATAGCTGTAGACAGCTATATCTAAAGTGGCTGTAAATTTTTTTTCCCATATATATATATAGATGAAGATCATTTTACACGATGTAAGATTAATAAGTCTTACATCATGTCTCAACCATTGATTTCCATGCATCCAACAGTTATAACTTAGAATGTCATATGAATTAATTAATATTAATTAATCATTAATTACACTACGGATATCAACTGATGATTTTTTCCATTAACGGTTGAGATGTGGTATAAGACTTGTTAGTCTTATACTGATGTAAAAAGAACCTGCCCTTATATATATATATATAGAAGAAATATTTCTACAACCACTTTAGATAAGGTTATCTACAGCTACCCAAAAACTACGTCGTTTTGATTAATGAAGGGTGTTTCTGTAATTTTAGGTGAATTAATGAAGGATGTTTCAGTAAAATATATATAATAAATAAATAAATAAAATTATGAAAACATCCTTCATTAATTCACATAAAATTACAGAAACACCCTTTATTAAACAAAACGACGTAGTTTTTGGGTAGCTGTAGATAACCTTATCTAAAACAGCTATAAAAATGTTTATCCTTCATTAAACAAAACGATGTACTTTTAGTTTGCTGACGTGGAGAGAGGGAGAAAAGTAACTTATATATATATATATATATATATATATATATATATATATATATATATATATATATATATATATATAAGGGATCATTTGACTCTAGAATAAGATTTAAAAATCTTACTAATTATCTTAGCCATTGATTTCCGTTCATCTAACGGTTATCATTTATTTAAAATTAATAATTAATTAATTGTTATAACTTATTAAATTATAACCGTTAGATGAACAAAAATTAATGGCTGAGATGAAGAGTAAGACTTTTAAGTCATATATATATATATATATATATATATATATATATATATATATATATATGGGGAATGTTACATTTACAATCATTTTGTTTACGAACTCTTACAAACTACACTATGCCTTACCAGTCATACTTTAACCAAGAGTGTATGACTGATCATAGTTAGTGTAATTTGTAAAAAAAAAAAATTGTAAACAGATCTTTTCCCTATATATATGGGCTTATCATTTCTCAAGCTGCCGGAGATAAAGTTATCTCCGACTATTAAATCATAATCGTACAAAGATGGATCAATGGTGATAAAGGAAGAGAGAGAAAAGAGAAATCATAACCATTCAAAGGTGAATCAATAAATATAAGGAAATGAATAGTAATTTTGGGGTGGCCGGAGATAAATTTATCTCAAGCAGTTTGAGAAATGTTTTTCCATATATATATATATATATATATATATATATATATATATATATATATATATATATATATAGGGTTTGTTTTTTCTGCTGTTAATGCAGATAAGTTATCTGCAGTAAGTCCAATACGACGTCGTTTTGTGGACGAAAATCATGATATTTTTGTAATTTTAATTTATTTCAGGATAATAATAGTCTTTATATGTTAATTTTTTAAGATTTTAATCCCAAAATGATATCATTGTGGGAATAAAAGCAGAGAACTTATCTGCATTAGTTGTATATATATATATATATATATATATATATATATATATATATAAATACACGGGTAGGATAAGTTTTATTTGATTTTGTCTTTGTTCATTCAAATATAAACTCGTTGAGATTTATGCGGCTAGAATAAGAATTAGAGGACTGCTTACCAAAAAAAAAAAAAATAGAGGACTTGGGGTACAAGATAGTATTTTTTGGAACAGTGACCATTGTGCCACTGTTCATCAACTTTTTTACCTAAATGCCACGCGAACAGTGTTATTTTCCAATCTGCCACGGGGGCAAGTTCGCTTCTGACACAGGCGAACTCGGTTTGCTGACGTGTCACATTTTTAGTAGATAACAAGTATCAAATTTTTTAAAAAAAAATAAAAAAAATGAAGTTCGCCTACCATGTAGGCGAACTTGATTAAAAAAATGATGGAACCGAGGTCGCCTGTGTCAGAAGCGAACTCTGACACCACCAGGAAGCTGACACATCAACATACCAAGTTCGCTACTGTCAGAAGCGAACTTGCCTACGTGGCAGATTGGGAAATAACACTATTCGCGTGACATTTAGGTAAAAAAGTTAGTGAAGTGTGTCATTTTGGTCAGTTATCCGTATTTTTTTCTTCCAAAAAAAGAATAAAAATTAGAGATTATGTACTGGGCCCAATCCATTGACACGTTAAGACTATCTTGTCCCAACATTGGACATGATTCAATTATGATACCGTTTGATGAAGAGTAATGATAAGTGATAACCACGACGCATATTACCTTACATCGTTGAGTTTTTGTTTTTCTTTTTTTGGTGAAAACATCGTTGAGTTTTTATTCACTAATAATTAGTTATATTATTAGTGTAATCTAATATGGAAAAAGTATTTTTCATTTTAAATGACATAAAATTATGTTATTTTAAGAAAGAGATAGACATAAAATAATATTTTTTATTTAAAATTTAAATTAAAAAATCATTTACTTTCTATTTCACGATTTTCATTTTTGTGTCTATTTCTCTCCTGAAATGACATTACTTATGTCATTTAAAATGACAAACATCAAACCCATCAAATATTTATAATTGTAATTTTTTTAACACATAAATATTTAATACATATTTGAATTGATTTATTTTATTTAAAAAAACCATAATCAAAATATTTTAAGGATAATATTTGGTCAAAAATATTAAACACACTTATGATCTTATAGAATATAATAGCGACTAACATACTAAATTTTAATAACTATATGATTCAATTTTGTTTTTTTATATGTAATAATATTTGAATACACTTTTCAACTTTATATTCATAATTTAAATATAAAATTATTATTTTCTTTCAACATATTAATTATTTTTTTTTTCAAAACATAAAAATATTTGTAATTGTCGGGAAAACTTCAAAAATCCCTGTAAGTTTTGTCTTAAATCACCTATCCGCTCCCAAGATTTTGACTCATTTATACTTTTATTTAAAGTTTCTTTATCACTTACCCTTTAATTTAATTTTCTAAAGTTAATGGAGTTAAATTTTTTGAAAAATACCTTAACTACCCTTAATATTTTGAAAAATACCTTAGTTTCCCATATATAATTTGCTTACGTTAAGCTAAGTGATGTGTCGGTTTTCGGTTTGCCGTGTCAAAAAGCACAGAAAAACTAATTAACTGAACTAACATGCCCTACAACTAATTCTGATAACAGAAGAAATAACTAAAATGAATAAATTGATGGCTTAAATAAGTACAATCATGTATAGTACGCCCCTCAAGTCGGAGGGTGGAGGTCAAACAACCCCAACTTAAAAAGAAAGTGATGAAATGAAGCTTAAAAGAAAGTGCTGAAATGAAGCTGGATGAAGGGCCTTTGTAAAAGACATTAGCAAGTTACTGAACACTAGGAATTGGTAACAGATGAAGCAAACCAGCTACATTCTTCACTTTAATAACATGACAATCTAATTTTATATGTTTGCTACACTCATAGAATGAGGAATTATAGCTAAGTGAATAGCAACCTAGTTGTCACAATAAATGTTAGCCGATCAGCAAATGAATGGGAACAGTTGCCAAAACACGGTATTCTGCTTCTGCAAATGAACGAGAAACAATGCTATGCTTCTTTGACTTCCATGAAACGAGAGTCACCGAGGAATGCACAAAATTCAGTGGTGGATTTTTTAGCATCAGGTGACCCAATCAGTAAAACTAGATAAAATCAACGAGTTCTGAGAAGAAATTAGATGGCCTTTAGTTGGGGAAGCTTTTAGATACCTTATGACCCGAATAGTAGCAATATAATGGTCCTTCATTGGTTTAGCCACAAGCTGACTTAATTGTTGCACAACAAAGGAAATATATAGTATGGTATTTGTCAAATACAATAAAAGGCCCATTAATCTCCTGTAAGCAGCAGGATCATGAAACAACTCTCCTTCTTCTTGTTGTAAATGCAGTGAGGGATCATAGGGGAGGATGTAGGCTTAGCATCAATTAACCCACTCTCAAAAAATAATTCAAGGACATACTTCCTTTGATTCAATATCAGACCATGTTTGGAACAAGCAATTTTCATTCCAAGAACAAAATGGAATGGACCATGATCCTTAATTCGAAAATAGGCATCCAAATGTCATTTCATAGAATGATTTTATCAATGCTATTCCTAGAAAGAACCATATCGTCTACATAGACTAGAAGACATGTGAAGCCACCAACATCTGCTTTGGTGAACAATGAGTGATCTGCTCTCGATTAAGAGAACCCAAGTTGTCGTAGCTCTAAAGTTAGCCTTGCATTCCACTGACAACTAGCTTGTTTTAGTCCATATAGGGACTTTTGAAGTTTGCATTGGGTAAAGAAAACCTGACTACCTTTAGGTAAAGAAATAACAACTAGCTCAATCTTTTGAACAAAGGTTAAATTGGCAAGTGAATGAGTAATGATCAGTGGCTCCTGTGCCTAGGATCCATTGCATTAAATTGTTAACTGAAGTGGAACTAGTGTTATCAGCATTAGCTGCCTTGATTTTGGTTTCAGCATTGAGTGCCTTGGTTTGCACTATATTGCTCACAAGAGGGGGTGTCAATTGGTGTTGCATAGACTGCTGTATCATTTTAAGAATGGTACTGTACTGATCTGAAGTAAAATTCTCTTTAGCATCTTGAGGAGTAATAGCATTGTTGTGATCGACATGGGAATTCACATCTTCTTGAAGACTAGTACGAACAGGATTTTCTTGTCCACCTTTGACTTTGTAACCAGGTGGATAACCATGCTTTTCAAAGTATGTTCCTACAGTATGGCTTGTCTTCCCACAGCGAGTGCACAACCGAGGAGTAACTGATCTTCCTTGACCTCCACTATAACCACGTCCTTTGCCTCGAGTGTTGAAGCGTCCACATGCTGATTGTTTGTTCTGTATAATTAAGAAAAACCTTTGAAGCTCCATCTGTAGTGCCAGACATCACATTCTCCAACTGCATCTTCCTTTCTTATTGAGTGACTAAAGAAAAGACACGATTTATATATGAAAGGAAGTGGATCCATCAGCATGATCTGAGATCTTACATGAGAAAATTTCTTATTAAGTCCGTTGAGGAAGGGAGTTGAATAAACTATGTCTCTGATGCTTCTTACTTGAGAAGAAATCGTTCAACATGGTCAAACACACTTACAAGTAGATGTTGGTTGCAAGGAGTCTAACTCATCCCATAGAATCTTGAATTGAGTATAGTAATTTCAAATAGAATTTTCTACTCACTGCAAACGAAATATATCATCTTGCATTAGAGATTCTAAAAACATCAAATTAGGAAAACCTTTCTTTGAGACCTTTCCACACATCCACGGCTCGATCCATCCACAAAATCGATTAGGATGAAATCAATATTGAATGATGCAACCAAGAGAGAACAATGATATTGCATCACTCCCAAGCAGCATACCTTCGATCCGTTGGCTTCTGTACTGAAATGGAACCATTGACAAACAAAGCTTATTTTTGGAGACCAGAGCCATAATCATTACTTTGGCTTATCCATAGTAGTTCTTGTCATTCACAGGTGTAGAGACCAACACGAGAGATGGATTCTCGTTCGGGTCAAGGAAGTAAGGACTTCCTAGATCAGAAAAATCTTTTGTTGTATTTGAATTCGTAGTGTTTGAACAATTTCTTGTGTGAGCAGATTGATCAACAAATTGATCCACATTTGGGAAAGAGCTCTGATTTGCCATGAATGCTTATCTGAAGCTGCCAAATCGTTCAAAACAAGACTCAAGCACAATGAAGAATAGTGAAAGGAAGAAGAAGATAGCACGAAGAAAATGACGAATATATGAGCTCCAAGCTCCATTTGTAGCTCTGATACAGTCTTTGAATGTGAGGGAAGCACACTTGCTTTCATAATGAATAGAATGAAAAAGTACAAAAAGTTTAGTACAGAAGCTTATTTATAAAAGCAGAAGAGAAGAAAAACGAATCTAAAACTAAAAGTTTTATTAATCTTATGTTGAAGGAGATAATTTATCTCATGTCATATAGATAAACTTGTGGGCTCCATCATTTTAAAAATAAAAGAAAAGAAAAGAAAAAGAAGAAACAGTTATCGAATGGTGTATAGGAGAAAAATTTATTACATGTAACATTCCCTAAAACTAATTCTGATAACTGAACTAACAGCTAACAATCAACTCCTTAAAAAATGTTTATCATTTTAAATGACACAATTTATATCATTTCACTCTTACAAAGAGGTGGAACCAACATCTTTATTTTTTTGGTCAACTCTTTCTCCTCCTTTATCTATCTCTTTCTCTCACTTAAAATGACACAAATTTACGTCCTTTAAAATGACACACACATTATCCTATAACTAATTCTGATAAAGAAAAACTAACTACAAAGAATAAATTGATGACTTAAATAACTACAATCAGGTATAATACCGTGAATTAATTAAGAGACATCGAGATGGAACCTCGACCAGTGTGAAAACGAAACAAGTGGCGCTTTTGATATACCAGTGTGAAAACGAAACAACTGGCGCTTTTGATATATACTCATAGAGAGAGGATATTCTTACTACCAAAATTTTCTACTACTAATTTATTACCTATCTAATCACAATTGAATCAAAGAGAGAATGTTAAAAAGATTTTGAAAAAAGAGAAAATGTTGATCCAATGGTGATTAGATAGGTAGTAAGTTAGTAGTAGAAAATTTTGGTAGTAAGAATATCCTTCATCATATTTATATGGGAAAAATTATTCTTTTGTTACATGTGATAAATTTCTCTCCTACATACCTTTGATAATTGTGCTACCTTTTTTTTTTTTCATGTGGTGGAGCCCACAGATTTATTTATATGACATAACTCATCTCCTTTAACATGATATTAATAAAACCCTATATATATATATATATATATATATAATACTCTTATGCAACATGTGATAAATTTCTCTCCTGATAACTGTGCCATTTTTTTTTTCAGGTGGTCAATCCCACAAGTTTATCCCTATGACATGAGATAACTTATGGAAAAAATACTCTTATGCAACATGTGATAAATTTCTCTCCTGATAACTGTGCCATTTTTTTTTTCAGGTGGTGAATCCCACAAGTTTATCCCTATGACATGCTCCTTTAACATGAGATTAATAAAATCCATATATATATATATATATATATATATGGGGCAGGATCATCTTACACCGGTGTAAGAATAATAAGTCTTACACCAAATCTTAACCATTGATTTCCTATATCTAACGGTTAAGATTTATTAGGTCTCACTCATTAATTAATTTTTAATTCCCAATAAATCTCAAACGTTAGATGCACGGAAATCAACGGTTAATATTTGGTGTAAGACTTATTATTCTTACACCGGTGTAAGTTGATCCTGCCCTATATATATATATATGTATGTACATATATGAGGTAGAATATTTTGACACCAATGTCAATTTGAAGTTTGACACCTCATATGAGAGCCGTTAAATCAAAAAAATCAATGGTGTCACATGCTTACAAATTAGAGTCGTTGATCTTTTTTGATCTAATGGCTCTCAGATGATGTGTCAAAGGATCCTACCCCTATATATATATATATATATATATATATATATATATATATATATATATATATATATATATATATATATATATATAGGATCAACTTACATTGGTGTAATAGTAATAACTCTTACGCTCAATCTTAACCATTGATTCCCATTCATCAAACGACAGTAATTAATTAGCTTATTCTCTTTAACTAATTAATATACAAAAATCAACAGTTAAGATTGAGTGTAAATAGTCTTTCTGAGGCCGAAATCAAAATATTTTTGTAATTATAATAATTTTATGGTTATAATAGTTTTTTTCATTAAATTTTTTAATTTTTCAACGCAAAACGACATCATTTTGCGAACGAATATAGATAACTTATCTACATTAAACTATATATATATATATATATATATATATATATATATATATATATATATAGGGGTTTACATTTGTCATTTAACATGACACAATAAATTTTCCCACACACAACATTTTGTGGGACCCATATTTTTTAAAGAAAAAAGAAATAAATTACGGCACGCAAAACGAATATCTATAACATTACACAATCACTTTTCCTACAACATAACTAGGGGTGTAAATGGGCCAGGCCGGCCTACAGGGGCCTATGGCCTGGCCTACGAAAAGCCTGGCCTGCCCTGGCCTACGAGGTAATTAGAACAGGTTAAGGCTCATCGATGAGCCTGTTTAGAAATAAGGCCGTAGGCTGCAAATTGAATGCCTGGCCTTTTAGCCTGTAGGCCGGCCTGTTTAATATTTAAATAAAAAAACTATTATATATTTATTTATTTATTCTAAAATTTAGATAACATAACCTAATATTTAATATTTATTTGTGTCATGAATTTTTATAATCTGTGTTCGTATTAAAAAATCTGTTGTAAATTTTAATATTTTGGACCCATGCTAGAAATATTGTTTAATGAATGAGATATTGAATTTTTTTTTTAAATTTAATTTGCAATATGGTAGGCCTAAAAGGCCTCATAGGCCATGTAGGCTTTTTATTTTTTACTAACAGGGCAGGCTTGCCCTTTAAATTAAGCCTTTCATAGGCTCATAGGCCAGATAGGCTCAATTTTTTCGTATGTAGGCCTAGGCCATGAAGACCAAAGTCTGCCCTGTCCTGGCCTAATTACACCCCTAAACATAACTCTTATAAAACCCATATATATATATATATATATATATATATATATATATAGGGTCAGATCATTTTCACCGGTGTAAGTTACACTCTTAATCTTGTCCATTGATCCATTTATATCTAAGGTCTCTAATTTTTTAATAATGTGAATCATTGGATACAAGTGGATCTATGATTAAGATTGAGGGTAAGACTTCTCATTCTTACGACCCGTATAAGAATATCCTATCTCATAATATATATATATATATATATATATATATATATATGCGCACACACTAGACCTTTTTATTCATCGTTTCAATGAAGTCAACCAGTGTTGTTGAACTAGGAAACACCACACACAACACAGTCACCGAGCGAACGCAAGAAGCAGAGTGAGAGTTATGGCAAGCCTGATGCAGCAAGAAAGTGATGCAACAATCTCATCGACGATTGGAGGTAGCAACCCCATCGTAGCCGTCAACTTGACCACTCCTATCAACCCTCCTCCTCCGTCTGATTCCGATGGCTCCTTAAAAATCGAGGTCCTGATCTCCCTTTTACAATTTCCCTTTCAAGTTCTGAACTGTTATATATATGTGTGTATATAAAGTTATAAACTTGATGCAATGAAACAGAAACCTGGGTGGAAAAAGTTCCTGTCACATGTGGGTCCTGGTATCCTCATTTCATTGGGTTACGTAGATGCTGGAAGCTGTAACTCTCTCTCTCTCTTTTATGTCCGAAACTTTTATATATGCGTGAATGTCCATGTGTTTATAACTAGTTATGTTTTGGTATTTTCGTAGTGGAAAATGATCTGCAAACTGGAGCTAACTATGGATATGAGGTATAATAATTAAGCAACAAACCAAACCGAGAAGTCTGAAGAAACATATATATAAGCGCAAAAAAGATATTTCAATTTAAGTTTTTGTTTGCTTAAATAAATTAATATATAAGCCCAAAATTTGAAATTATGTTGCTTCTGTATCCAGATGCTGTGGTTGGTACTTCTTGGAATGATGTTTGCGGTTCTAATTCAGTCATTGGCTGCAAATCTTGGCGTTACCACTGGTTAGATCCAAAACTAACACAACAATTCATGTGTTATATAACCTTTCCCATCTAAAGATGTGAGGATTAAAAAATGAGAGAGAGAGTACAAAAGAAGAAGGAAAAGGTGGATAGTTGTGATAAAATGTATGTTTAGAGGTTTATGAGATCGATACTTTCTCTTTGAGAATATATTATTATTGTTATTTGAATTTTGCAGGAAAACACCTTGCAGAATTATGTAAAGCTGAGTACCCATTATTTGTCAAGTACTGTTTATGGTTATTGGCCGAGCTTGCTGTCATATGTGCAGACATACCTGATGGTATTAATTTATTTTCTTCTATTGTTCCATAGCCTCGTTTTTTTCCCTTTCAATCAAAAAATCATTCAATTAATTAAACAGTAAGATATATACTCTTTGTATTCCTATTTAGACTTCTATAATCATTAATTAATTTTATCCAAACTTGACTCTGGCAGTGCTTGGTACAGCCATTGCGCTGAATCTACTTTTCAACGCCATTCCATTATGGGTAGGAGTTCTGTTGACTGGCGGCAGCACTTTCTTGTTTCTTGGGCTTCAGAGATATGGGGTAATTTACCTTTTTGGAATAATTACGAAATATGAACAATATAAAATGTGTTCGTTTTTTTCTTGGAGTTAGTAGGTATAAGTTATGTGCAGTAAGTTCAATATAACGTTGTTTTGAGACAGAAATCATGGTATTTTTATAATTTTAATTTATTTCAGGATTATAATAATTTTTATATTTATAATTTTTTAAGATTTTAATACCAAAACGATGTCGTTTTGGGATTAAAAGCAAATAACTTATCTACAGTGACTACAGAAACATTTTTCCCATATAAAATATCTCATTTGGGATATTAAAATCTATTAATTAGATCTAATTTCCTTATAATCATTTATCTCATTTCGTTTTTTTTCTTTCAAGGTATGTCGTCAGTTTGAAATAGTCAAGGATTATGATTAAATACAATTAATACTATCTCTTAGCCAACGAAAATGGACAAGGATACTCCTATAGTATTCCTACAACTTGTGCAGTTTAGAACAATGAGGGAAAAAAGTGGATTTCATGATTTAAAAGTTTTACAGTTTTTTAAGTCTTGTGTCTATATTTTCTCAATTGCATTGTAGTTGAACCCTAGACAGGGATAGAGCGGACGAGCGACATGCAGAAGCCTTGGTCCTCCAACCATGGTTTCATTTCCTATTATAATAAAAAATTTATTCCAAAAGTAAGGAATTACATGCATAGGTAAAAAGAAAAGAAAAATTAAAAATGAAGTTTCAATAGATTCCCTTCAATGAAAATGGAAACTTTTTTGATTCAAAAAAGACTTATTTGTGTATTTAAAAACTATTAGTACTAAGTCAATACATAAATAAAAAATATGATATTAAATAACATTGTGCTTACGTCGATAAATATATGATACATTCAATATTTAAACAAGGTTTTTTATTTTAACATCTTATATAATTTTGATATCCTCAATAGTTAATTCCTGAATCCGTCCCACAGTCCCCAAAGAATACAAATTCACTAGAAATCTTTTCACTCTGCCTTTATGTTTATTTATTTATTTGTTTCGGCAGATAAGGAAGATGGAATTGGTCATAGCTATCTCAATGTTGATAGTGGGTGTGTGTTACTTTGCGGTAATGAGCTATGCGAAAGTCAGTACTTCGGCTGTATTAAAGGGAATGTTTGTGCCCAAACTCAGTGGTCACGGAGCCACAGGCAATGCCATTGCCCTTTTGGGTGCCATTATCATGCCGTACTCTTCCACCTTATTCCTTTAACTTTATTTGTTGATATCAATTAGTTTGTGTCTTTACTTATTTTGGTTCCCCCCCTGAAAAAAATATTTAAATGCGATATATATCCCTAAATTTAGAATATTCAATTTGAGTACACTAATCTAATAAAGTATCAGCACTTTATCAATTTTTACAAAATAAATGTTATATTTGCCAGTAAATTAAAGATGGAAAAAAATATTTGTCCTTTTAGGGGCTATTTGGTGTGATGTATAAGGCCTGATAGTATAAGCTTATACTATACGTTACAATATTTTTATTTGTTTGGTATGACCATCGTATAGTATAAGCTTATGCAGCAGGATCCCTTAATACATCAAAATGATGTATAACTTAATCCGACCTAGGAGGATAGGATTATGCCTGATAATGGATTGATGTATTAACTAATGCAATTCTCAAGAATTAATATATTATTTTATTATTAGTATATTAAAATATAAAATAATTTTTCAATATATAATTTTTTAAAATATTGGATATTTTTATTTTTATAAAAATTAATATCATTTTTGGACACACTGCTCAACATATTTCTATAAAAAATAATATCATTTGATATATTTGGAAGAATTATGTAAATTCATTATTAAAAGGTATTTTTGACAAAAAAAATTATTTTTAACCTATATAGTATTATACAGTTCATTACAAAATATTGGATGATATTATCTTATAAAATATATTATCTTATACAATATCATGCCAAATGTTGGATAATATTAAAATTTAATCAGACCTTATAAAGCATA
This sequence comes from Gastrolobium villosum, assembly GCA_032173675.1. Taxonomy (NCBI): domain Eukaryota; kingdom Viridiplantae; phylum Streptophyta; class Magnoliopsida; order Fabales; family Fabaceae; genus Gastrolobium; species Gastrolobium villosum. Next base: position 20,859 of record JAVKPL010015924.1, read on the forward strand.
ATAGTTTTGATTAAAATAACACAATTTTATATCATTTAAATGAACAAACACTAATCCCATAATTTATTGGCAAAATGCTCCCAAGTAAATTATGTTTATATAACATTTTTTTTTAACTATGGCTCATTTAACATTCAATCGATAATATTTTTCTTTTGACAAAATGCAGGCATAACCTTTTCCTTCACTCAGCCCTTGTGTTGTCTAGAAAAGTACCTAATTCCGTGAATGGCGTCATGGTAAGTTGTGCCAGGTGTTACATCAATACGTGGCAAATTTTAAAATTGAAAAGAAGATAGTTAAGAAAAACTGTTGGCCTTCCTCCTTAATGTTAAACGCATTGCCCACGAGGGTCTAAAAAACCCTAAAACCCTAAACCTCTTCCTTCCCCCGTAAATACATTCGTTGTGGGATGGAGGTAGGCTAAAAAAAGAAAAGGTTAACTTGTGAGATTTAAGGGTTTTGAGTGAAAAGCTCAAAGCTTTGATTTTGAGAGTACCTTTAGGGAGAAGCTTGAGTGTTATACCTCAATAGGGAAGTTTGAGAGAAAACCATCATTGTAGGTGAGGTTTGAGTTTACTACCATTGTTGGTGAAACTTGATTCTTGTAACCCATTATTTTCATAGGGGAAGTTTGATTCTAGATTAGTATCCCGTGGATTTTTACTTCTTCACATTGAAGAATGTTTTCCCATGTTAAAATCTGCCTATTTTCTCTCTTTCTCCCTCTCTCTCTCCTTTATGTTTTTCATTTTTTCGGTTGCGCATAGGCTGACCTGGTAAGTTTAGATCGACCAATTTGATTGAAGAGCCGAGCTCCTAGCTCGGCGTTTGATTTTCGCAAAGGCTTCTTAGCCGAGATTGAGGGAACTGAATTCCCAACAGTGGTATCAGAGCCTGGGTTCGACGGGTTCTGAAGGAGACGAGATGGAAACCAGTTAAATCTCACCTGATGGAGATATGTTCAAGCTGACCGTGAATAACTTCTCTTATTAGAGATTGATGATGGAAGACCATCTATACTGCAAAGATCTATATGAGCACATCATCCTTAAAGAGAAGCCTGAAGGAAAAACTTATAAGGAGTGTAGATCCTGAGTCGAAAGGCGGTAGCCACGATCAAGAAATACATTGACAAAAGCCTTTTTGAGCACGTGTCCGAGTTCACGAGCGCATATGAGTTATGGATGAAGCTCGATCCATGATTCAAAAGAAGACTTCCAGGAACAAAGCACACCTGGTTTGCTGACTTGTGAAACTCGAATAGAAGAACGACGTGAGCAGGATTGAACACCACAACACCTACAAAGTTATTATGAATCAGTTGTCTATAGCCGAGATAAAAATTGATGACGGGATGCTGTTGAGCTCGCTACCAGAAAGCTGAGATACTCTGGTGGTGACATTGAGCAACTCGGTTCCTGATGGAAAATCGAAGATGGATGCCATGATAGACAGCCTACTGAATGAGGATTCCAGGAGAAGAGAACGAGGTGTAACTTGCAGATCTAAGGAAAATATGACCAAGAATAGAGGAAGGTCTGATGCCTGCGGACGTAGAAAGAGCCGGGGTCGTGATAAGTCCAGAGGTTAGTCAAGCCAAAATATGAGTTGAAGTGCTTCTATTATGGGAAACCCGATCACACGAAGCCGGACTGCAAGACTCTACAGAAAGATGAGAATAACGACATTGTGAAGCCGGATCAAATCATTCCAAAGAAGAAAGAAGACAAGAGCACCACTGCGGTGGCTGCCAACTCGGATCCCGAGATATTTCTCCTTGGTGGAGACAATTATTTGAATGTTGCATATAATGACTGCACCTGGATTGTTGACTCCGGTGCCTCCTTCATGTTACTCCACACAAAGGTTTTTTCTCCTCTTACCAAGGAGGTGATTTATTTGGAGTTGTGAAGATGGAAAATCAGGTGACTAGCAAGATTGTTGGTGTCAGTGATGTGACCTTGACCACGACTGTCAGGTGCCGACTTGTGTTGAAAGATGTAAGACATATTCTTGACATATGACTAAACCTAATCTCGATAGGCAAGCTTGATGATGTCGGGTTAGCGAACTACATTGATAGTGGTAGATAGAAGCTGGCCAAAGGAAACTTGGTTGTTGCCCAATGTAAGAAGAAATACTCCTTGCACATGATGCAAGAAAAGATCAATGGCAGAGAAGACAATTCTTTCTGAGATGGACCTAGCTTAGAGCTATGGCACAAGCGTCTCAGCCAAATGAGTGAGAAAAAGCTCCAAATTCTAAACAAGAAAGGATTATTGACCTTAAGCACTGGAGAGCTGCTCGCACTGCCTAGCTGGAAAGCAGCACTGGTTTCTTTCGTGAGACCGAATCAACCCAGATGACGCGGGTATATTCTTGATATCATTTATACTGACGTGTGTTTCATGTCGGAGAGATCCCTTGGAGAAGCTCAATATTTTGTTTCATTTATTGATGATCACTCTCGTAAAATGTGGGTATATTTATTGAAAACTAAAGAACAGGTACTCCAAGCCTTTGAAGAGTTCCATGCTATGGTGGAAACGGAGACTGATAAGAAATTGAAGGTGGTTTGATCTGACAATGGTGGTGAGTACTACGGCCCATTCGATGCATATTGCAGAGCGGCCGGGATCTGACTTGAGAAGACGCCCCCAAGATACCTCAGCTGAATGGACTTGCTGAAAAGATGAACCAAACTATTAAAGAGAAGGTCTGAAGTATGTTATCCAATACCAGATTGCCTAAATCATTCTGGGGAGAAGACGACAGAACTGTTGCTGTCTTGATCAACCTCTCACCATGACAGCCACTTGAAGGAGAAACTTCAGAATACTGGACAGGTCAGAAGTAGTCTATGCTCACCTGAAGGTGTTTGGATGCCGAGCTTTCGTACATATCCCTAAAGACGAAAGGGAGAAGCTTGATACAAAGACAAAAAAGTACATTTACCTTGGTTTGTCGAGATGTAAGTTCGGGTTCCGACTTTGGGATCAAATCAAAAAGAAGGTAGTGAGAAGCCGAGCTGTGGTATTTCATGATAACTAGACCATTCAAGACATCTTGAAACCCAAAGTTCGGGTTACTATAAGACGTGAAGAACTCATCCCTCCTATCCGAGCTGAAGTAAGGGGAGAAATCAAGAGAATGAAGAAAATGATGAGATTGACCAAGTTATTGAAAACTGAGGTCTTGAGGATCGACATGCTGAGGTCCAGGGTGATGAGATCCGAGATGAGCTTGATGAGCTTAATTGTCAACCTGATGAATAACCCAGACACTCTACTCGAGTGAGACGACATTCTACAAGGTACCCACCTCATGAATACAATATTGTTGCTGAAGATGGTGAACCTTAGAGTTATGAAGAGGTTGTCACGATCTCAGATAAGGAAGAATGGGAAAAGACAATGCAAGACGAGATGAAGTCTCTGCATGAGAATCAGACTTATGAGCTGGCGGAGCTGTCTGGAGGAAGACGAGCTTTGAAGAACAAGTGGATTTACAAAATCAAACACGAAGAGAATGACCAGAAGCCAAGATATAAAGCCCAGATTATGGTAAAGGATGCAATCGGAAGAAGGGAGTTGATTTTGAGGAGATCTTTTCTTCTGTGGTGAAGATGACTTTAGTCCGAACCGTGTTAGCCATGACGACTTCGATGGATCTTGAAGTAGAGTAAATGGATGTAAAGACAGCATTCCTTCACAAAGTCCTTGAAGAAGAGATATATATGAAGCAACTTTAAGGGTTTTGAGCTCCAGAACAAGAAGACTTTGTATGTCGGTTGAAGAAGAGTCTATACTGTTGGAAGCAAGTACCTCAGCAGTGGTACAAGAAGTTTGAATATTTCATGACTGATCATAAGTTTGTGAAGACACAGGCCAACCACTGCGTATTTATGAAGCGGTATCTGGCCAGAAATTTTCTAATTTTGCTTTTATATGTTGACGACATACTAATTGTAGGGAAGAAAAATCGAGAATAGCTACCCTGAAGAAGACGTTGAGCTCGTCCTTCGTAATGAAGGACCTCGACCCTACAAAGAAGATACTCTGAATCAAGATTATCCGAGACAGACAAAAAAAGCTATTGTGGCTGAGTCAAGAAAAATACAGTAAGAAGATTCTAAAGAGATTCAGCATAGAGAAAGCCAAAACAGTGAGTACCCCCTTAGTCGGACATATCAAGCTAGAGAAGAAGCAATGTCCGAGATATGATGACAACAAAGATAAGATGTTGAAGATCTCTTACCAATCCGCTGTCGGAAGCTTGATGTATGCAATGGTTTGTATGAGACCCGACTTGGCATATGCTGTTGAAATCGTAAGCTGGTATCTATCAAACCCCGAAAAAAAATACTGGAAATGAGAGAAGTGAATTTTCAAGTATCTCAGAAGAACAACAAATTTATGCCTCTGATTTAAAGATGGTAAAGCCGAGTTGCAAGGCTATACGAATGCTAACTCAGGGGGATATTCCGACTCGAGGAAGTCGACGACAGGATATATGATGACTTTTGCAAGATGAGCTATCTCCTGGCAATCAAGACTACATAAATGTGTAGCAATTTGGACGACCAAAGCCGAGTATATAGCCGCGACTGAGGCAAGTAAAGAAATACTATAGATGAAGAAGTTTCTCTATGAACTCGGGCACGATCAAGACAAGTACGAGCTGGGATATGACAATTAAAGTGCAATTCATCTTGTGAATAGTTCAACCTATCACTCCCGCATTAAGCACATCAAGTGAGGTATCACTGGATCCAGGATGTGGTGGAAGGTCGAGAGCTCGAACTTGTCAAAGTGCACACCGACCTGAATTGGTCCGACATGATGACAAGCCAATACTATCAAGGAAATCTGAAAATTGATGAGAAGGCACCGGGTTACTGCTGAAGCCAACACATTGAAGTCCGAAGGGGGAGATTTGTTGGACTTCCTCCTTAATGCTAAGCCCATGATGGTCTAAGAAACCCTAAACCTCTTCCTTCCCCTATATAATTATGGGATGAAGATAGATTAGAGAAAGAAAACTATAAGATTGACTTGTGAGATTTGAGGGTTTTCAGTTAAAAGCTCAACGCTTTGATTTTGAGCACATCTCTAGGGAGAAGCTTGAGTGTTATACCTCTTTAGGGAAATTTGAGAGAAAATCACCATTGCATGTGAGGTTTGAGTGTACCACCATTGTTGGTGAAACTTGATTCTTGTAACCCATTATTTTCATAGTAGAAGTTTGATATGGACTAGTGTCCCGTTTGTTTTTACTTCTTCACATTGGAGAAAGTTTTCCACATTAAAATCTGACTGTGTTCTTCTCTCTCTCCTCTATGTTTTTTATTTTTTTCATTGTGCGTAGGCTGACCTGGTAAGTTTAGGCCGACTTCTCTGATTGAAGAGCCAAGCTCCTACTTGAAGTTTGATTTCCGCAAAGGCTTCTTAGCCGAGATTGAGGGAACTGAGTTCCCAATAGAAACAACTTAAACTCGAGCATATAGTCGTGCCTAGTTTTCTAACTTCTGTTCGGTTAATATTGGTTGATCTTCGAACTAGGTTTATACAATTGAGAGTGGATAATTCATAAGCATATTATATCAATAAATTTTTTTAGAATTTGAAATGTGAATAATATAAATTAATTTATTAAAAAAATAAAAAGTCACTCATCGTTAAATCCCGACTAACGAGGGTAAGGGTAGGATAATTGTTGTAAGCAGCGTTATCCCTTACATATTCTTAGATTTAAACCCATAACCTTTCTATCACAATTTTATATGCAAGCTTATCCTTACCTATTTGCAAAAAGACTTATTTATTAAAAGAATAGGACCAAAAAATAAATTCTTAGACCTTTAAAAGCATAAAAGCTCATGTAATAAGTAAAATAATTAATTCAACTCAAAAGTTGAAATGTGTTAGATAAGGACATATATTTATAGGACATATATTTATATCATCTCCTTAGAATTATAAAACCCATATTTATATCATTCTTAACGCAAACTCATATTATATGACATATCTGCTTGATTATGCAGGTTGCACGTAGATACTTTCTCATAGAGACTTGGTTAGGGCTATTTGTGGCATTTCTAATCAATGTTCCAATGGTTTCTGTGCCGGCCGCTATTTGCTCCGATACCAACCTTTCTGCAGAAAATAGTGATAATTGCAATAATATTACCCTTAAATCTGCTTCTTTCCTTCTCAAGGTTCTTAATTTAATTTAGTACATAAATTGCTACAATCCAATCATAGTAAGTTTATTATCATAATCAAGCATCAATTTAATTAGCGTGAAATTTGATGTCCATTGCTTGTAGAGTGTGTTGGGACAGTCGAGCAAGACCATTTATGCCATAGCACTGCTTGCTTCAGGACAAAGCTCTACTATCACCGGAACCTGTGCAGGGCAATACATCATGCAGGTTTTTTTTTTCCTAAATCATTAAACTCTATTTTGTTTTTAAATAACTCATAGGTTTTGTGTAAAAAACTAATTCAACCCAAAACCTTTTAATAGTTTATATTATTCTCTAATACACTCCTTCACGTAAAAGTCTTTTGGGCTTGAAAAGTGGATATTGCATATGTCTATTTTTTTTTTTTTGGTTTTATCTTATGCTTATTTAATTTCACAAGTGGGGGATGAGGATCGAACTCGTAAAGAACCAATTCAACCCAAAACCTTATATAAGGTGTTGGGTGATGACTTTTTTAATTGTTTATATTATTCTCTAATATTTTGTAGAAGGGATTGGTAAATATGACTTGTTGTTTGGTTAATTGGTGATAAAGGGTTTCTTGGACTTAAAGATGAAAGGGTGGATTAAGAACTTGGTGACTAGGGGGTTTGCCATAATACCTAGTCTTGTTGTCTCCATCATTGGTGGTCCTTCAGGGTCTGGTCAACTTATCATCATTACATCGGTTAGTATGTTCCAGAATATGTCATTCTTTTCTTCTTTTTCATGAATTAAACCCATCCATCTCTTTAAATTATACATGCAACTAACTAAAATTGTTTTGCAGATGTTCTTTTCTTTTGAGCTTCCATTCACTTTAATTCCACTCCTTAAGTTTAGTAATAGCAGTGCCAAGATGGGAACTCAAAAGAATTATGTGATCGTGAGTTATCTTCTTTCCTAGTTTTTATACACACACATATCACTTTAATTCGGTTAAAGGAATGGTAAAACCTTACGCAAGATTATATGCATTATTCATTATTTTTGTGCAGGTTATTATCATCTCTTGGATATTAAGTGTGGGGATTTTCGGTATCAATATATACTTCCTCAGCACTGCTTTCGTGGGTTGGCTAATTCATAGTAGTCTACCAAAGGTGGCAAACGTGTTAATTGCGATTATAGTATTTCCTTTAATGGCAATCTATGTTATTTCAATTATCTACCTAGCCTTCAGGAAAGACACAGTTGAAACATTTAAGGAGAGGAATAATGACTTAGCAATGCAAGACCATGTAGAAAGCGGAAAACAAAATATTGGTCAGTTAGAGTTGAACCAAGCTCCTTATAGAGAAGATTTAGCTGATATCCCATTTTCCGATTATTGGACTTAGGCAATGAATAAAATGGATCACTTTGCCACAAATAGGAACTTCACATTGCTTTCAAGCCATTTTAGTGAGCAATGAGCATATGATTGATGATTCTCAAAGTGATTGGTGCTGAAAGTGATCATCCATATTGTATAACTCTGTAACATGCATTATTATTATGTTTACTATGACATGATATGTAAGAGTTTACAAAAAAATTGTGCTAATATATGTTATGGGTTTGGTGTTTGCATCTCAATTATCAAGTGAACTACCTTTATAACTTCAATTGATGTTTACAAACATAAAATCACCTTAGGAATTTTATAGATCAACTCAAAATAATTTGTTTGACAACAAATTTACACCCAATGATGCATTATACATTCGATTTTGTAATTGGCTTTCGTAATAAATTTACAAACAAAATCCCATTCGATTTGTTTGACACCCAAATGGTTATACAATCACAATGTAATTTTGTGATTTCATACTTTACGTCCCATCTAGGATTTTGTTTGTTTCGTGTGAAATGTTGCATTTGTTGAATCCATGCCCTCGATGTTTAATAACTAATTGCTTTTATAATCATTTGAAATTTGATAATCGGAAACCTGCACTTTTGTCTTGTATATAATATACGAAAATTGAAATAATTTCTTTTATCTTCAATGCATGCCAAGAACGAAGATTATGAAAATAGAGAGAAATGTACAATTCATATACAATATGCATATAAACCTGCACTTTCGTTTTTCGTGTTGCAATACCAATATTCATAAAGGAAACAAATTTCTCCTCTCACTATAAATAATTTTATATCTTATAATTCAAAAATGATGTCACTTTAAAATTTATGTTGGATTGATTTGTTAGAATTGGAATATTGCTTTTCAAAATCGTTATCACGTAAAATGATTTTTTAGTTATTGACCTGATAAAATTGTTTTCAAAAAAAAATAATTTATAAAATAATATTAAATTATTAAAATAACCCAAATGGAAGAATGTTAGAACTTTTTCTTATGCAGATAATATTAATTAATTAGTTTTGTATTTTAAAATTAATCGAGTGAATAGATATTTTAATTTTATTATTTTAATTAACTTATTGAGTTGGACTTATGAATTCTGTTGGTATTGAGTCTAGTTAGGCAAAAAATATAAGCTTTAAATAATTTTCATTATGAGTAAATCTAATATACACAAACTCTTTTTAAGATATTTAGCTAAGTTGCCTCCCTAGCCTAATATATTAGAATTATGCCCCTATGAGCTATCATGCTCGCATTAACACGAGAGAAACCACCAAATACAACAACTCACTTGTTGTCTCATCCAACGGACCAAGATGCAATATCCTCAGTATATGCACCAGCCACTAATCATGATAGAAATAGTAACTGAAGTTTGTTAGAGTGTAGTTATTGTTTGTTAGAGTTCAGTTAGTTTGTTAGAGTTTAGTTAATATTAGTTAGTTATTTTATTTTGTATAGATGAATAGAACTCAATATATATATTGGTGTATAGCTCTTAAACATGCATTGATATAGAAATAATATTCAGTTTTCAAATACATCATGGAATGCTTGCTTTCTGTTATGGTATCAGAGCCTCATCGTCCCCCACTATAAAGTGGAATTAAAAACAAAAAGCACAAAAGGTAAACCAAAAATTGGGCCTGTGCATAATCCACGCTTCAAGCCCAAAGGGCTCTTGTGTGAGGGGACGTGTTAAGATATATAGTCTCACATTGGTTGGATGAACAACTAATGTGGAGTTTATAAGGCCTTGGGCACTCTCACCCTTTGAGCTAGCTTACCCTTTGAGCTAGCTTTTGGGTGGTGTATCCCAACGTTCTTTATACGCATCGCAAAATGGCTGCTATATCTTGAATAGACAATGAAGAGAAAGTTCCTAGTATCTAATTTTCCTATTTTCTCTAATTTTGTAATGGTCTAACAAGATACGCGTAATCATAACTATAATTTAATATTATTTGATATTTTATAATCATATACATAATTTATTACTTTACAATTATCAGAGCATTATTGGATTAATCAGCTTTCTCAACAAAAAAAAATCATTTGGAGGGCTCGAACTCAGATTTCTCATAACAAGAAACACATTCTTTACCAATCGAATCAATTTGGTATTTAAATTGATAAAAGTACCTCCACGGAATTGGCTAGATTTCCAGGGGGCTGAGGATTCAACTGCAGCACTACGACGACGTATGGAGGGAGATTTAGACAAAGCACCACTGGTCGGAGCGCCCGCACGTGCTCGGAATCCGCGGGACGTACAAGTACTCTTCGCCGTTCACCTGGTCACGGAGCGCTTTGACAGGAGGATTTATTTGAAATTTCAAAAACACGTTGGACTGAAAAGTAAATAAAAAATTTAATCTGTTTCATAACTTATGATGATAGAGGAAATTTTTGCAAGTGAGAATGAGGGTTGGATTACTTTTATGAAATTGGAGTGTTTGGTACTGAAATACTTGCCAAGGCTCACAAGCTTTTGTAAGGGAAGATACGGCTTCAAGTTTCCATCACTGTAAAAGGTGTATGTCTTTAAATGTGCAAATATGAAGACTTTTTCTTATGGGATAAAAACAATTGGGCTGGCCTGCCGTTAACGCTACCCTAACCCAATAAAATGAGAGTCATAGGGGCTAGGGTCAAAACTGACCCTACCACATGTGAGCGGAAAAGAAAAACAGGCTAAAAATTGAGGTTATAGGGCTAGAGCCCATATTAACAGCCCTATTCGTAAGGAGGTGTTTGGTAAAGGAGTTTTTTTTTTTTTTAGGAAAATAATTTTACTAGGCATACGGTTGGGAAATATGTTTAGTAGAAAAATATAAAAAAAAATTATTTGGTAGGCCGAAATTTTATCAAGTAAATTGGGTTAAATTTACTGAATCTATGTTTAGTTAAAAGTAAAATATTGATGGGAAAATATGTTAGGAATACAAAAATGTACATTTTAATCACTTGTTGCAAGAGTGAATCGGTCTTTTTTGACAATAATTTCCACATAAATTAGAATAGCTAGGTAAACCATTTTTCAAACACTTTTATCACAAACATGGTAAAGATGAAAACCCAATCTTATTTGCATGGTGAAATAGGAGAAAGAAGCCTACCAAACACTGTAGAAGCATCATTGCTCTGTCTTCTAGTGCACCACGAGAGGCACATGGTTCAAAACTTTAAAGCAATTTTCAATTTTTATTCATAGGTGTGTTTATTTAAAGGGATTTGTATTTGTCATTTAACATGATCACATAAAGTTTCTTACACACATAATATTTTATAGGATCCGCATCTTTTGAAGTCAAGAAAAAGATTATGACACACAAAATGAATCTCTATAACATAACACGGTCACTTTTCCTATAACATAATTCTTATAAAAACCTTATTTAAATGAAATAAAGAACAAGATTCAACGTATGCAAACAGTGAATAATCCAATGAAGATAACAATTGTCCAAGTCCAAATGTATCTGAACGTGTAATCACCTGATCAACATATCATTCTTAATTCGAAGATGACTTTATCGCTCTTTCGTGTAATATATAGTTTGTTTTTCTCACGTTATATGTGAAAATAAATTTTTTTTACACACCATAAAAAACAAATTTAAAATTTTTTTGGGTGAACAACTACTTGACATCGAGGTTGAATGGGACCCACACTTAATGTATCTTGACATGAAGTTAGAATTCTTCTATAATATTTATTTTTCCCATACATAATTTGCTTACGTTTCGGTTTGCCTTGAGTAAGAGCCGTCGAGATGGAATCTTGACCAGTCTGAACGCAAGAAAACTTGGCAGTTTTTTTGTTTTTTTTAAGGGGCAGCTTTTGTTTATGGGTTTATTTTTTTCTAAAATTATTTTAGATAATTTTATCTAATGTTTATCGAAATAACGTCGTTTTAGGGTGAAAATCTTAGTATTTTTGTAATTTTAATTTATTTCAGGGTTATAATATTCTTTATTATTCTATTTTTTTAACATAAAACGACGTAATTTCGATAAACATTAAATAAAGTTATCTAAATAGATACTTTTTCCCTTTGTTTGTCTTACAAAATTATTTTTAACTTAATTTTAATTATCATGAATAATTTATGTAAAAATACATTATATATATATAAATTAAAACCCTTATTTACTATATCATCTTATATGATATTTATACATATTTTGATATATTTTATTGTTATAAATTTAAGTGTGATAAAGTATAACATTAATTATTAATAAACTAAGTGATAATTATATTACTGATAGTATTTATAAATCTAACGTTTTAAAATTTTGAATTGAGATTTAACGTTGTATTTTTTCAAACCAGTATGATACTTTTATTTGATAAAATAAAAATATATCAAATACGTTTGGTTAAGCACTACAGTCGGAAGGCAACCTATTTTCCTACCATAAAAAAAGACGTATTTGAAAATTTGAAAACATATCAGACTGAAATGTAAATAAAAAATTAGTCTGCTTCATTAATGTTCAACGCTTCACGTACAAGTATCCATCGTGCTGAGTGCACCATGAAAATCACATGGCTTGTACTATAAAAGCAATTTTCTATTTTCATTCTTAGCTGGACGGATTGAAATTAATTCTTCTTCAGAATTCAACATGCATATGGTGGGTAACGAGAAAACATTAATATATCTGAAATAATTAAGAACATTACAGAAGGAGGACGTGGTAATTAACTGGCCAATGAGTAATCAGTAATCACCTTACAATGTTTTCTTCTATTATCCAACATAATCTTATCTCTTATACATACATAAAAATATATAAGATTTATATGAGATCATATAAGAAGAATCACTACCAAAAAAGCGGATGTTGGGGACATTATTTTAACCACATTTAAATTTAATGTCCCAAAACTTTTAAAATTTCTATTTTACTACACAATTAATGTGGCAATGTAACTCGTGACAAGAGAAAAGATATTTTTTTTTATACACCACCGATAAAGTTCATTTCTTAAGCCAATCATTTTTTTTCTCTCTCTCTCAAATTGAAATTAGATCTCACTTTCTCTCTCTACAACAAAACAAAAAATCTCCATTCATTTTCCTATTCTTATTTCTATTCCTATTCCATTTTACTAAATTCATAATTTAAAAAAATAACTCGGTGACAATGCCTACTCTCCACAAATTTAAGTTCTTAGCCACCCAATGCGCCGTTGCTGATAGCCCCACTCGCAGCCCTACCACCAGCCTTTCATCCACCTCCGCCGCCGCAGGACCCTCCACATGTTCCTCGCTGGCCTCCTCGACCGCGGTCATTTCCATCTCCCTCCCCAAGATCCGCTCGAAATCAAGCTCAAGGATATTTAAATCTCAAGAGTTACAGACAGAGAACGTGAGAGATCTGAATCAAAACAAAAGGTAACGAAGCCCGAGACCTACTCTGTGTGCTTCGCGGCGTTGAAGCTCGTTCTCTTCTTTTTCTCTCTGTCGATTCTTGTCTAGTTCTTCTATTTTATTGGGTCTAGAGAGGAGAAAGGACCATTAGTTCTAGGCTGTTCTTTTCTCTCTGTGTTTTGTTGGTTTCCAGTTCTGTTAAACCCTAGGTTCGATTTCTAGGGTTTGGAGTTTGGTGAAGGTTAAAGATTGAAGGGAAAAGAATTAGGGAAAAGATTGGAGATTATGGAGTTAGAAAGAAACAGAGATACGCAACCATTTCCACAGGTTAGTTTATTTTAATTATAATTCGTAAGATGCAAATTGCTTGTGTTAAATCTTAAGATAAAAATTGCTTTATTTCTCTTTTCTTCAGGGATGGCTTATGTTCCACATGGAAATGCAATGCAGTTTTTTATGCCAAAAAAATGCAATTTCCTATGTGGGTATTTCTGCTTTGCCCTTCTTGCAACCTCGGGTAAGAGCTTGAGCAACATTTAAGATAGGTAAATTAACTGCTCATTTACTTGTATAATTTTTGTTGGCTTCGTCGCACTTGGTGTTTAATATAGTAAGATTCATTAGTGGTGCAGAGTTCTTTCAATTTAACTCAAATTTGACAAACTGTTCACTATTAATATTAATTATTCTATTTCTCTGTTCCCGGTGCTTAAATGGAAAGAGGAATTTTACTTTACCAGAAAAGAGATTTAGTGGGAAGTTTTCAAAGAAAGAGAGGTCCTCTATCCTTAGAAGTAGTAGCTCTTCAAACTTTACTGGCACTATGGACGATCGCTCTGATCAGACAAAGGAACGTATGAGCAAATACTAATGTGATGATTTTGTAGGATACTCTTAGCTAAATGTGGACAAGCTACCATGTATCAACTAGATTTATGGCTTGATCTAGTAGCTGCCCAACCACTTCCACAGGTTAGTTTATTTTAATTATAATTAAATAGCAATCCAATTCTGACATTAATAGATCCTTTTTGGAATAAAGATGCAGAGGGAGGTACTAATACTCCCTATCCTGATTTAATCCTTTTTCAGTAAAATAAAGGATACCATCCTTTTACTTATCCAATGATCAAACCTATGTCCTAAGCTGCACTGAACTGAAACTAGATCACATTTTGAATTATTATGATGGAACCTTCATTCCCATTGGAGACTTATGTTTCTAATAAATGATAGTAGACAAAGGATACGGAGGCTTACAGTTGAGATTCCTAGAAACACTTTATTCTTTAAAAAAACGAAATCTACTATTTAACTATAATGCTTGTTTGGTTAGCAAGTTTTCCCTTTGTAATTTTGTTGTTTTATTATAGTTAAGGTTTTTCACATGTATTCATATTAGTTAATAGTGATATATCTGTGGTGTCTTTAGATGTTTCATCTTGATTTTGCATCTTGTGCCTTGTTGAATATTTATTTCCTGAAAACAAATGATTCGATTATAGCATAACATGCACAATTTCTACCTCTTGCACTTAAAATTGAGTTTTATGTTTTTAAGGACCTTAACATTTGAGTTTTATGTTTTTACAGCTTACCCAATTATTCCTTCTGTTTTTTTTCCCCCTTAATTAATACTTCATTTTCTTTCTGATAGAATTTGAACAGCTAATATGTTACTTACTTTGTGCAGGGGAATCGTTCTTCTTATGCATGGACTTAATGAGCACAGGTTTGTAATTTTAGGCAATTTCTAGTTGTGAAGCTATTCAGTTTTTATATTACTTATTCCCTTCCTGAAAGCATCCCCATTATTCTCTCACAGTGGTAGATACAGTGATTTTGCGAAGCAGCTGAATGCTGATGGCTACAAGGTTTATGGGATGGATTGGATTGGTAAGTATCAACCAAAATAATGAATTGTGAGGAATGGTAGTAGCTATTCCACTTATGATTCATGAACCATGTCATTGTCCATGTACCAACATGAGAAAGATTGTATGAATGTTAATGACATACTTTGCATTCTGCACCATCTTGTTATTAACTTAACATTGTTGGCTAATTCCACTTTGCAGAAATCCTGATTAGTATATATCGATCCTAAATTATTTACTTATTACCCATATATGCATTTTAGCATTTAGATATTTCCCCCATTTTTTTTTTGCCTATACCGTTCAAGTTGATTTCCATTAATTAATGGAGGAAATCATGCCCTTATAAAGCATATGGATAAACTTTCTTTGTAATTCATATTTGAACAAAAAAAGTTGTGTGCGTATCAACATTTAGATGTGGAAGCACACATACACAAACATATTTCCATTAATGATTCTGTGATTGCATTTTTCTTCATAAACAACTTCTAGTAGAAGAAGAATTAAGGAAATGGGAATATTATGTAGTATATCATTTGTCATTGAAGATACAATCTTGCTAATTTATATAAAACTCCAGGTAGTGTTTCATGGTGTAAAAGTCAATCAAGAGGAAGTTGTACTTGATGGGAATGAAGCGCCAGTCAGGATTGATGTTGAAGCACTACTAGCTTCTGAAAAACTTGCACCTGTAGCAATTCAAAATAAGGTAGTCTTGTAAAATTTGCTTCCTTTTTTTTGTGCTATTCCTTTATGCTTGTTATGTGGCACTGTAACAATGTTAACCTATTCTCCTAATTTATGTTAAACTTGCAGATAAGGGTCCCATATATGATTTATGATTCAAATAAGGTATTCTGATATTTAATTTCCTTTTTGCTTTTAAAGATGAGGGTTGCGGGGGATAGCTGTAATTTTTTTTTTCATATTTATACATTCTGATTGTAGCAATTATATTCAAGTGGAGATGTTTATCCGAACTCTACAAAACTTCCCAAGGGAGAATACAACTACAAATATATTTGAGGTACAACTTTTTTGAGCATATATACTAGATGACCACACATGCTTATTTGTTCCTTGTGGTGCTTGCCGTTTTGTTATTGACAGTTATACTGCTTTTATATATTTCAAAATAAATTTTGAAAATTCACAGTTAGTTACTAAACACTGGAGTGTTGTTTTAAGTACTTGAAAGCTTGGTTTAGTTGTTAATATTTGCAATAAGAAAGCTGGAGTTTTAATCGCTAGTGAAATATTTCTAGGTTTTAAATGATTGTATTGTACTGCATAAAATTGTGTTTGCATGTGTGAGCTAGCTCAATGTTTGATTTTTGTCTTATCATCAAGCTAAAGCTTAATATTTTCTATGCAGGTGTGATGGGGTAGACAATGCTTCAAAGGATTACAACACATACAAGAACAAGTTTAGGAAGGATAATATCTAAAAATTGTATTGTGATATTTTTTTAATGGAACTAAGAAAATAATTTGTTTTTGGTTACATAAAATAAGATATTTTTTATACAGATAATCCATGCCAAATTTCTGAATAGTTTTATTTGCAATTATTTTCCTTTTGTAATATTTGTGCGTAGAAAAATTGACTCACTTATATGAATTGAAAACTTGATGTCTTGTATAAATTTTTTAATGATATAAGGTTTGAAGCTTGGTTCATATTTTACTGTGTTTACTACTTTTGCTTGACCTATTTTTAATATTGTTTTCTTTATTATGGTAAGATTTATTAAATTTGAAATATTTTTAATGAAAAAAAAGTATATATTTAGCCACATTTATGAATGTGGCTAATAACAATTTTCAGACATAATTAGCCACATGTTTTTCTTGTGGCAAATTATATAATTTAACCACATTATTAAAGTGGCTAAATTGACAATAACTGTGGCTAAAAAAAGGCTACCACACTTAGAGGAAATGTGGCTAAATAAATAAAATAATGTGGTTAAATTATTACAACACCCCTTTTAGACACATTCAATCAAAATGTGGCAAAAAAATTTAGCTACATTTTTTATCAATGTTTGCCACATTTTTAAATGTGGCTAAATAGCCTTTTTCTTGTAGTGAATAATTGAGAAAAAAAATCCAGATCTATATATATATATATATATATATATATATATATATATATATATATGAGGTAAGATTATTTGACACCGGTGTCAAATTTCAAATTTGACACCTCATCTGAGAGCCGTTAGATAAAAAAAGTTCAACGGCTCTGATTTGTAAGCATGTGACACCATTGATCTTTTTTGATCTAACGGCTCTCACATGAGGTGTCAAATTTGAAATTTCACACCGGTGTCAAAGGATCCTACTATATATATATATATATATATATATATATATATATATATATATATATATATATATATATATATGAGATAAAAATATTTTGTATAACATAAATTTTTTTTAACCTTTATACCTAAATCTAATAAGGGAGAAGTATTTCTCCAGTCATCGGACATAAATTATTTTCAGTGAGCTCAAAACAATGTCGTTTTGAAGTTATCAGATTAAAAAATTATAATGATAAAAACTAATATAATCCTGCAATATATTATAATTATAAAAATACCTTAGATTTTTGTCTCATAACATCGTCATTTTGGGCTCACCGAAAATAATTTATCTCCATTAACTGGTGAAATCCTTTACCTATCTAATAATAACATAATAAATCATTAAAGTAAACTAGACGAGGGATGGAAATGGATCCTCTTATGTGAGAAAAACATAACATGGTCATGTGGGAAGATTACAACCATAAAAAGTTAAATCAATAGTTATGATTTTGTAACTACCTATTTTACAATTTTTTTCTCTCTCCTCTTTTATTACCATTGATCCACCTTTGTATGGTTATGATTTCTCACTTTACCATGTCATGTGATTTTTCACATCAGAGGGTCTGGATCCAGGAGGGATATTTTCACTACCAAAATTTTCCACTACCAACTTACTAACTATCTAATCACCATTAGATTAACATTTTCTCTATTTTAAAAAACTTTTTAACATTCTCTCTCTTTGATTTAATGGTGATGCGATGGGTAGTAAGTTAGTAGCGAGACCTTTTCATTGTTAATTGTTTCAGATAAAAATTATTTGTTATTATTAGATTTAGGTATAAAGGTTTAATATTTTTTTATGATACAGGGGATAATTTTTTCTCATATATATATAGGGTTTTACATTTCTGTAGCTGTTGTACGTGCAGCAATTAAATGTAGGGAATATATATATATATATATATATATATATATATATATATATATATATATATATATATATATATATATAGGGTTTTACATTTCTGTAGCTGCTGTACGTGCAGCAATTAAATGTGAGGAATTATAACCATACATCTATCGTTGTTGTACGTAAAATGGCTGCAGAAATGATTTTACCATATATATATATATATATATATATATATATATATATATATATACTCGTACATGATTAATTTATATTTATATATATATATATTCTCTCGTACATGATTAATTAATTATAGATATATATATCCTCGTACATGATTAATTAATTATAGATATATATCCTCGTACATGATTAATTAATTAAATTAATATATACATGGGTTTTACTTTGACTTTTTCTTTGTCCATTTAAATATAAACTCGTTGAGATTTATGAGGCGAGAATAAAAATTAGACAGTATGTACCCCCAACCCATTATTCTATCCCAACATTGGACAATATTAAATGGTGCTACCGCTTGATTAGGGGTGTAAATGGGTCAGATCAAGCCAGACTTTAGCATAAATAGGCTAGGCCTATATAAAATATTTTAAGCCTGGCCCAGTCTCTTAGCCTGCCACGAGCTAACATATTGGCCTAGGCCTGACCTGTTTTTCAAAGACACAAAGCTTGGCCTGGCCTCTGGCCTGCTTGAAGACATATTAGAGGTGTTCTATATTTAGATCTTTTCATCCTTTTTGCAAATTATTAAAATTTATCACAGTTAGTGAATTTTAATTGAAACCAATAACGAATTAACGATAGTCTACAAATACTCAAAATAAAAAGCCGGAGTTAGGTGATCAGAGTACTGCCACAAAAATTGAGAAAATAACACTTGAACCTTGTACAATACAACAAACAAAAATAGAGAAACAAAGTTCCCACGATTTAAAAAAGTATATTCAGAGAAACTAAGCTTGAAGGACTTATGGTGTAAGAAGTATATTCAGGGAAGCCAAATAAAAATAATAGAATAAGGGTTTAAAAAAAAAACAACAACAATTGGCAGCGTGGTGTGTCCCTCTAACACCGATCGAAATTAAGGCTGATGAACAATAGCACAGCTGTCGATGAGTAGCGTGGTCACTGGTTGGAGGTGGCTCAGATAGTGAATAAAAACGCAGCTTATGTGAATCAAAAGTAGTAAAAAGTAAGAAAAGATCGGCAGTCCCCCAAGTCCCTAAACTCTATTATATAAGATAAATTTTATTAAAAAATTATTTAAAAATATAGGCCAGCATGGGCCGGGCTTTACAAAATAAGCCTGTGGCCTGATCTTAAAAGAGGCTTTGTAATTAACCCAAGTCTGGCCTGTTTTGTTAAATGGGCTAGGCCAGACCAGGCCAAAGGTAGGCCGGGCCAGAGGCCCCTGACGAGTAGCCTGGCCCATTTACATCCCTACGCTTGATGACGAGTAGAGTAATGATACGCACGACACATATTATCATAAATCGTTGAGGTTTTATTCACTACTTTTTTTTTGGTAAATTTTTATTCACTACTTAGTTATATTATCATTGTTTCGATTGTCTATCAAAATTTCATTTAACAGATAATATTTAATATATATTTGAATTAATTTATTTTATTTGAATAAAGATATAATCAAAATATTATAAGGATAATATTTGGTCAAAAATATTAAACATACTTATGATCTTAAAAAATATAACAGGGACTCACATATTAAAATTTAAATAATTATATGATTCATTTTTCTAATTTTTTATAATATACGAATGAACATTTTTAACTTTATATTCATAACATAAATAAAAAAGACATTATTATTATTTTTAGGTAAACAAAAAGATATTATTTTATCCCAATATTGTAATTACACTTTTTCGAAATATACAAATATTTCTAATCATCCACTACTTAAAAAAGGTCATATCCGGATATTAATAATCGGATATTTCTCGAACACATATTTGGATATTTCACGATAGAATCCAGTTTATGCATTTCGTGAAAACATCCACCAAAGGCCGACTTTTAACACTTATATACGTCCAAGGATCCATTTTTAAGCATATACAAGTTCACTTAGGTGTTGGTTACTTCATTTTACCCATTAACATGCCAAGACTTCATCTTTAAAGCAAAAACACATGATCAAGGTTGGTACAACTTACCAAACTTAAAACAGAGGAAAGAGTGCTCTTCGAGCTCACAAAAAGGTCCTCAAAGTTCTGACTCCAAGGAAATACGAAAATGGCACCAAAGTTGGTCTTTTACTACATGAGGTGTCAAATTTCAAATTTGACACTAGAGTCAAAGAGTCAAAGAATCCTACCTTATATATATATATATATATATATATATATATATATATATATATATATATATATAATCATTTTTGTAGCGGCTTTATGTACAACAACGACAGGTGTATGGTTATGATTCCCCACATTTAATGCGTTCATCTTTTGTATGGTTATGATTTCGAGCATTTAATGCTTTCAAATATATATGGCAAGTATTTAGTTGTTGCACGTACTGCAGCTGCAAAAATGTAAACCTCATATATATATATATATATATATATATATATATATATATATATATATATATATATATATATATATACATATATATATATATATATATGGGTTCACTTCTACGGTCAGTGTAGATAACTTATCTACATTGAGCCCAAAACGACGTCGTTTTGAAGCGAAAATCAAGTTTTTTTTTTTTGTAATTATAATTTATTTCAGGGTTATAATAGTCTTTTCATTATAATTTTTTAACTTTTCAACCCAAAACGTCCCGTTTTGGAAGCGAATGTAGATAACTTATATACGTTAACTTTAAAAACATTAAAGCGTATATATATATATATATGTGTATATAAAATTATTTCTGCAGCCGCTTTACATACAACAACGACAAGTGTATGGTTATGATTAGCCATATTTGATGCTTTTATCCTTTAGATGGCTATGATTTCCCACATTTAATGCTTTCAAGTATATATGACAAGTATTTGATTGTTGCACATTCAGTCACTGAACCGTCCAGTGCACTAAGTTCTTCAGGTGTTCTCCCGATAGAACATAGTTATGATATTTACTATAACTGTGTTCTCGCAGGAGAACTTAGTGCACAGGACTAAATTTGATATCCAGTCAATGTACACGCACTAAACCCATATATATATATATATATATATATATATATATATATATATATATATATATATAGGGTTTGATGTAAAGTGACTGCACCTAAGGATTGGTGCAGTCATATAAAACTACGTCATTTTATAATGTAAAAACATTAAATATGGGGAATAATAACCATACAAAGGTGGAAATAAATGTAAAACATTAAATATGGGAAATCATAACCATACAAAGTTGGAAATAAATATAATATTTTTATTTTCTACAATTAATTTTAAATGCGAACTTCCTTTATCCCACCCAAAACGATATATATATATATATATATATATATATATATATATATATATATATATATATATATATGGAAAAGATATATTTACTACCTATTTATTGTTCATATTTATTAATTAATTATTAATTTACAATAAATTATAACCGTTAGATTGACAGAAATCAAAGGTTAAGATTTGATAATATGAGATAGTAAAAAAATAGGTAGATAATTACTAATTATAACATATCTCATATATATATATATATATATATATATATATATATATATATATATATATATATATATATATACTCCGTTTACTGTTGTCTATTTACCATAAACATTAAAGCGGTAAAAAGATGGAAATACTTAATATTTTTAGAATGACTGGTGTGAAACGTATCCAATTAACGTGAAGTTAAGGAAAAAATTTAATGTGATTGTGGACTTTATGGTTCTTCAAAAAAAACAAAAACATGACACTTGTTTTAAATTTTTATTTTTCTATTTTTCTTTTCTATTTTTTCTTTCTTCCTCTTTCCTCCATCCCACTGAATTCAAAGTGATCCGAGAGCAGTACAATTCTACTCGAACTTAACTAAAACTGTCTTATCGCTGTTAGCTGTAATATATAATTTGCTTACGTAAGTTAGGGTTAATGACGTGTCGGCTTTCGGTTTGGCATGTGTAATTAAGAGCCAACAAAATAGAACCTCGACCAGTGTGAACACCAATCAAGTGGCGCTTTTGGAATTTTTTTTTTGGGTGGAATGAGAATTTTTTAATATACTAATCTTTCGCTTCAAAAATTGACATGTGTATTAAATTATTACTTTTTTCTTTCTCTTCTTCCCTCAATCTTTATTTCCTTTCTCTCACCTTAATCCCACCTTAATTTTTTTGTACTCCCGGAGCACTGTACGTTCACTCGCGCTTTTTGGATTTCTTTTTATTTTTTAAGTAAAAATACGAAACCTTTTTTCACCAAAAAAATAAATAAATACGAAACCTTTTTATTCATCGTTCAGTGAAGCCAACCATTGTTGCACTGGGAAACACCACACACAACACAGTCACAGAGCGAACGCAAGAAGCACAGTGAGAGTTATGGCAAGCCTGATGCAGCAAGAAAGTGATGCAACAATCTCATCGAGGATTGGAGGTAGCAACCGCATCGTAGCCATCAACGTGACCCCTCCTAACAACTCTTCTCCACCGTCTGATTCCGATGGCTCCTCAAATATCGAGGTCCTTCTTCTGCCTTTTACAATTTCCAATTCAAGTTCTGAACTGTTATATATGGCTATGTATATATTAAATATACATATATAAAAACTTGATGCAATGAAACAGAAACCTGGGTGGAAAAAGTTCCTGTCACATGTGGGTCCTGGTATGCTCGTTTCAATGGCTTACATAGATGGTGGAAGCTGTAACTCTCTCTCTCTCTCTCTCTCTCTCTCTCTCTCTCTCTCTCTCTGGGTCTCCGTTTTTTTATTTATCTTCTATGTCTTTGAGTTTACTAGTTGTTTTGCTATTTTGGCAGTGGAAACTGATCTGCAAGCTGGAGCTAACTATGGATATGAGGTATAACAATTAAGCAACAAATCTATTTTGATAGCAAAGTATATTTATCTTTTTTCATACCTACTTTATTTACTCCTCTTCAACACCACTAGATTGCAATATCAAGACTAAAGAGAAATGATTAAAGTAACTTGAAATTGTGATCTAACAATATGAAAGAAGAGTAAGTAAAATAGATATGAAAAAAAACATGCATGATATTCCGTCCTTATTTTGATTATATAAAATATATAAGCCCAAAAATTGAAATTGTGTTGTTGCTGAATTCAGATGCTGTGGTTGGTACTTCTTGGAATGATATTTGCGCTTGTAATTCAATCATTGGCTGCAAATCTTGGCGTAACCACTGGTAAGATCCTAAACGATACACACCAATTCATGTGTAATTAATATGTAACATTTTCTATCTAAAGATGTTGTACAAAAAATAAAACCATTGATGTGAGGGATGGTTGTGATAAAATGTATATGTTTAGGTTTATGAGAGATACTTTCTAGCTCTTTGAGAATATTATTATTGTTATTTGAATTTTGCAGGAAAGCACCTTGCAGAAATATGTAAAGATGAGTACCCATTATTTGTCAAGTACTGTTTATGGTTATTGGCCGAGCTTGCTGTCATAGCTGCAGACATACCTGATGGTATTAATTTTCTTTTTCTTTTTTCTATTGTTCCATAGCCTCGCTCGTTTTTTCCCTTTCAATCAAAAAATCATTCAATTAATTAAACAGTAAGATATATATCCTTTGTATTCCTATTTAGACTTCTATAATCATTAATTAATTTTATCCAAACTTGATTTTTGCAGTGCTTGCCACAGCCATTGCGTTGAATCTACTTTTCAACGCCATTCCATTATGGGCAGGAGTTCTGTTGACTGGAGGCAGCACTCTCTTGTTTCTTGCACTTCAGAGATATGGGGTAATTTACCTTTTTGTAATAATTATCAAATATGAACAATATAACGTATCTCATTTAGGATATTAGAATCCTTTTGATCATTTATCTCTTAGCCAGGAAAATGGACAAGCTAGGATCCTCTAGTATTCCATCAACTTGTCTAGTTTAGAACAATGAGGGAAAAAAGTGGATTTTATGATTTAAGTTTTACAGTTTTTAAATATTGTGTCTCTATTTTCTCAATTGAAGTTGAACCCTAAACAGAGATAGAACCCACGAGCGACATGCGGAATCCTTGGTCCTCTCCAACCATGTTTTCATTTCATGTCTATCGCTCTCTAATGTCATTAGATCAGGATCTCAACTATCTTTTACCATTTTAATTCCTCTAATCTTGATGTTCTGATTTAACTGTGTTGGAAATTGATAGGCATAAAAAAATGTAGGTAAAATAATTTATTCCCAAATTTTTATTCTAAAAGTAAGGAACATGCATAGGTAAAAAGAAAATAAAAAATAAAAAATGAAGTTTGAATAAATTCACATCAATGAAAATGGGAAAGAAAAATTAGTGTAAACTTTTATTCAAAAGACTTATCGGAGGATTTAAAAACTATGGTACAAAGTAATATTTCATTTCTTTGGTGAAAAATTTGACACTGAGTCAATCATAAATTAAATTTATGATATGAAATAACATTGTGCTTATAACTTCGATAAATATATGATACATTCAATATTTAAACAAGATTTTTTATTTTAATTAATATCTTATATAATTTTGGTATCCTCAATAATCAATTTCCGAATCCCTAGAGAATACAAATTCACTAGAAATCTTGTCACTCTGCCTTTATGGTTATTTATTTATTTGTTTCCGCAGATAAGAAAGCTGGAATTGGCCATAGCTATCTCAATTTTGTTATTGGCTGCGTGTTTCTTTGCGGAAATGAGCTATGCGAAAGTTAGTACTTCTGGGGTACTAAAGGGAATGTTTGTGCCCAAACTCAGTGGTAACGGAGCCACAGGCAATGCGATTGCCCTTTTGGGTGCCCTTATCATGCCGTACTCTTCCACCTTATTCCTTTAACTTCATTAATTTGTTGATAGTTGATACCAATTTGTTTGTGTCTTTACTTATTTTGGTTATTTCCCCTTAAAAAAAAAAATTAATGTGAGATATTCATCGTAAATTTAGAATATTCAATTCGAGTACACTAATAAAATTAATAAGGTATCAACACTTTATCGATTTTTACAAAATAAATGTTATATACGTATATTCACTAGTAAATTAATAGTATATATGTGAATACTTTATTGGCAAAATGCACACAAGTAAATTATGTTTGTATAACATTTTTTTTTTAAGTATAACTCTTTAATATTCACTAATATTTTGCTTTTGACAAAATTCAGGCATAACCTTTTCCTTCACTCTGGCCTTGTGCTGTCTAGAAAAGTATCCCATTCCGCGAATGGCGTCAAGGTGAGCTAGCTGTACCAGTTGTCACATCAATACGTGGCAAATTTTGAATTTCAAAAAAAGATAGTTAAGAAGAAAGAACTTAAATATGTAGTTGTGCCTAGTTGCCACATCTAACTTTTGTGTGGTTAGCAATGGTTGATCTTTGTACTAGGTTTATACGATTGAAGTGTGAATAATATATAGACTTATTATATGAATAATTTTTTTTAGAATTTGAAATATGGATAATTGAAATTTATTTATTAAAAGTATGGGATGAAAAAAACTGAATTCTAGATCTCTCAAGCATCCATAAAAGCTCTTATATTAAGTAAAATAATTAATTCAACTCAAAAATTTAATCTATTAAAGGAAAATATATATTTATAGGGTTTTATTAATCTCCTTCCACATAAGATAGTTATCTTATGTGGTAGAGAAAAAAAATGAGTGGGTTCCACCATTACATGAAAAAAGAAAAAGAAGAAAAAGTGGGGTGCGATAATCGAAGTGAGAGAAAATAAGATAAGTTACGTCATGTGAAAGGAGAGTAATATTTCCCATATTTATATTATTCTTTAACGTGCAAACTAATATTATATGACGTATATGCTTGATTATGCAGGAAGCACGTACATACTTTCTCATAGAGAGTGGGTTTGCACTATTTGTAGCATTCTTAATACAAGTTGCAATGGTTTCTGTGCCGGCTGCTATTTGCTCCGGTAGCAACCTTTCCGCAGAAGATAGTGATAATTGCAATAATATTACCCTTAAATCTGCTTCTTTCCTTCTCAAGGTTCTTAATTTAATTCATTACATAAATTGCTAATCATACTAATTTTATTATCATAATCAAGCATCAATTTAATTAGCATGAAATTTGATGTCCATTGCTTGTAGAGTGTGTTGGGACGGTCAAGCAAGACCATTTATGCCATAGCACTGCTAGCTTCAGGACTAAGCTCTACTATCACCGGAACCTGTGCAGGGCAATACATCATGCAGGTTCTTTTTTTTTTTTTTCACATCATCAATTTTTTTTTTATAATTAATAGGATTTGTAAGGGATTACTAAATGAGATTTGATTTTCTCATGTTACATGAGAATTCAATTCTCATGTTGTGATTCAACTAATGGTGGGCTCACATTTATTAAAAAGAGAAAAAGAAAATAAAAACTTTGCACGCAAATCGAAAGGTCAGAATTGTATTCTTATGCGACGTGAGAAAATGGTTTCCCTTACTAAATTTGATTGTTGTTTGACTAATTGTTGGTATAGGGTTTCTTTGACTTAAAGATGAAAGGATGGATTCAGAACTTGGTGACTAGGGGCATTGCCATAATACCTAGTCTTATTGTCTCCATCGTTGGTGGTCCTTCTGGGTCTGGTCAACTTATCATCATTGCGTCGGTTAGTATGTTCTAGATTTTGTCATTCATTTCTTTCTTTTTTTCAATAAATTAACCCATCTATCTCTTTAAATTATACATGCAACTAACTAAAATTGTTTTACAGATGGTCCTTTCTTTTGAGCTTCCATTCGCTTCAATTCCACTCCTTAAGTTTAGTAATAGCAGTGCCAAGATGGGAACTCAAAAGAATTCTAAGATTGTAAGTTGTCTTCTTTCTTAATTTTTATACACACACAAACACAAATGCCACTTTAATTTTGGTTAAAGGAATGGTCAATTTTTATCCCAATAGCCCATTAACCTAAAGCAAGATTATTTGTATTTTTCATTATTTTTGTGCAGGTTATTATCATCTCATGGATATTAAGTGTGGGGATTTTCGGTATCAATATGTACTTCCTCAGCACTGCTTTTGTGGGTTGGCTAATTCATAGTAGTCTACCAAAAATGGCAAATGTATTCATTGGGATCATGGTATTTCCTTTAATGGCAATCTATGTTATTTCAATTATCTACCTAACCTTCAGGAAAGACACAGTTAAAACATTTAAGGAAAGGAACAATGAAATAGCAATGCAAGACCTTGTAGAAAGTGGAGTTCAAAATATTGGTCAGTCAGAGTTGAACCAAGCTCCTTATAGAGAAGATTTAGCCGATATCCCATTTCCCGAATACGGGACTTAGGCTATGAATGAAATGGATCACCTTACAAGAAGAGGTTTGTCTACAAACCCGAAACTTTGCACTGCTTTCAAGCCATTTTAGTGAGCAATTAGCATATGATGATTGATGATTCTCAAAGTGATTGGTGTTGAAAGTGATCATCCATATTGTACAATTGTGTAACATGATATGTAAGAGTTTACAAAAAAGTGTGCAAATATATGTATTTATGATAAAGTGGCATTTTCTAAGTAACAAAATTTGTTTACTATAAAGTTAAAAACTAAACACGAATATCTTGTTTTGAGAAATAACAATACGTTGATGAGATGGATAAACGAGCGGGTCTTGGGATTCAACCTATTTGACCCCCGATTTGCATAACATCCAGATTAAAAAATTTAAGTGTTGGGACTGTTTTATAATTTTTTTTAAGTATAGGGGCTATTTTTAAAAAGAAAGAGAGATATGTAAATTAAAATAAAGTAATGGGGTTCAGGTCTAAGTTTTGAAATACTATGGGTTTCTAATTTCATGGTCTGAAATGCATCTTAGTCTTGGTGTGACAATATTTTCTAGCCATATATTCTCCAAAAAAAATTTCCTAGCCATATGATTTTTTTTCATAAGGCTACATGCATATGACACAAGATTTCCAAACGGATTTGGCCTCATAGGATCAAAGAGCTTGTACCTACTTGTTGATCCCACCCACACCTACCCTTCTGAAGGAATTGGTATTCCTTTGCCATTGTCGTAGAAAGCAAATTTGTAACATCCTCTCCACGGCTAACTAGGATAGAAGATATCACATTAATTCTTAAGTGAAACTCTAACGCAACGGATATGAAATAAAACATATAACAAAATATTCTTAAAATATAATTATACAGAAGTCAAGTTAACTATTACATCATAAATACGTCATAATCTAAAGTGAAAAGAAAAAAAAATCTATTAATTTGCTCCAGCGAATTCCGTATAGTCTTCAAAGTCTTTAACCATAGTGTTTTACCCTACTCCAAAGTTACACATACTGGCTTGTTTATTCTGAAAAGATTAGCATAAAAGCAAACACACGTGAAATAAATCTCAGTAATATTGGGATTTTCGAACTATAACCAATCCAGTCACTTTAGTAAAAAAATATCATTCTCATAGAATAAAATTTATAATAAGAAAATAATATCACAAACAATAAATATAAGCCTAAACCTTCGAGGTTCTTCATTTAGTCATACCCAAACCTTTGTGGGTTCTACCCAAACTTTTGTGTGTTTGTGTAGACAAACATATATATAAGAATGTGAAATCTTTAACTAAAATGACTAATGCTTAATCCTGGAGCGCCCAAATTCTGTGGGTTCTGTATGTGAAAGGTTCTGTATGGTGGAGCTCAAGCCATGATAAGGCGTCCCTTACCCTATAATCATTCTGATCCCCTTGTGGGTCAGTCACATCAGAATCATTCAGTAAAAATTACATATTTTGTTAGTGTCCGTTTGGTACCAAAGGAATCTTTTAGTTCTATAATCTTGTTACTCATCATTCTAGTAATCAATATTAATAATTTCATCAAATTCACAAAATTAAAGATAGAAAGTAAACCAAAAGAGTAGAAAGAATCCACAAACTAATTTTGGCAAAATAACGACATTTTCACAACTTTTAAAGAAATAACTTTAAAATATCAACTTTCAACATGACATGGATAAAAACAGAACAATCATAGCTTTCTAAAATATTTAAAAATTAACTTTAAAAATAAACGAAAGAATGAGCTGCTTACTCCAAATATTACCTTTCCCTTTATTTTATTTTTTTCTTTCCATGCAATGTCTACGCTCTACTCTCTCCCCGTCTGTTTTCTTTCTTCGTCAAAATCTCAAAGTGTATACATATATATATCGATGTTAATTTATTTTCTTTTTCATTTTTTTCTTTAACAAAATCCAATAAAAAAAAATCTACTTTAGATAACTTCCTAAGTAAGATAATTTACTTGACTTGGAGAGGTGACATATGCATGCACCCATCAGCGTGCTGATCTTCTTTCCTTTTTTTTATAATATAATATTTCAATTATTTTTAATCATTTAATATATATTTGTATTTGCTTATTATTATTAATTTTTTTATTCCATTTATTATAATAATAATAATCATTTACTTATTTATTATTATTTTATTTCATTATATATTTATATATATATATATATATATTATTACTTTGATTATTATTATTACTTTTATTCGAATGTTACATTTCCCTTCCCCTAAATAAAATTTTGCCCTCAAGATTTAGATAGACCTTCTAAAAAAATTCTGGATAACTTCGTCGTAAATTGTAACACCCCGTGTTAACCTGATTTGTTAACATGTCATCGTATTAAGCTACGTTTAATTAAAATGTGGAATATCTTTTTTTTTCAATTCAATTATGACGTCATTATACTTAGCCATGTTGATAACTTATTCATTTTCATAAAAACATCGCCTATATGTAATTGCAAAAGACAACTAACAAAAATACCTCATAATATAAATAACAGTGAATATAAAAAGTCACGGATCTACAACACGTAGTCCGGACAATATCCTGATACATTATACAAATAATGTCTGAAAACATAAAGATAAGTCAATGTGGCATGGACAATCCTCATGCTCACCAAATAAGGCAACACAGCCCAACAGCAGCCTCAACAGTAACAACGTAATCATAACTGAAGCTAAACATAAAAGCAACAGGCATATCCAACATGTCAGCATAAGCATGTAAAATCAACCAAGCTCCGGCATCCTGCCGCCAGAGGCATCAGCCCCCTAGTTACCTGAACCTGAAATAAGCGTCCTCAAACGTGGGTGAGATCTCTAAACAATAAATCTCAGTAAGACAAGGGGTCCTCAAAGCTCTTCCACCCCAAGTTCACTTACATGTGCAAATATAAGTTCAAAAGCATATATCTGATATAAGTTCCAAAATAATGCAATGCAGCAGATATCATGTTAGGTAGGTTATACTATTCTACTGATCATAGAAGTGTAGGAATACGTCTATTACCCACACAGTACCAGCCCATGCTGTATCAGCCCATGTTGTACCTACCCCCAAGGGATCACCCCATGGCCTCCCTTTAAGGCAAACACCACATAAATATCATACAGCAATTGCACTAATTAACAGCTCCATAGTATTTCAATAAAATAATACATGAAAACACATCATGCATATAACCATCCCCCCATGGAAAATGGTGGAACCCAGGATACCATATCCGGATATCAATATCCGGATATTCACCACCAAATATCCGAATATTTCGTGACAGAACCCAGATTCTGTATTTCGCGAAAATCCAAACCAAAGGTCCAACTTTTACCGATTACAGAGGCTTAAACATGCATTTTTAGGTGTTTTAATCATTACCCAATGTCAGGTTATCATCTTAGCTTGTTACATGCATCAAGGTTCCATTTTTAAACATAAATACACAAGTTCAAGTATGGTGATCATACCACAAGCTCAAAACAGAGCAAGAAGGTGCTCTTGGAGCTCACACAAGGCCCCAAAACTCAGACTTGGCATGTGCACGAAAATGGTAAGCAAGACTTGGTTTTTCTTCACAAAGATGAACACTTGAAGCTTCAACAATCAAGTTAAAGGTTCCAACAACTCAAGGCATGGAAACTCAGCTCCCCACTCACACAAACAGCCCTCAAACACCATCCCACAGTGGCTGGAGACTCAGTAAGGCTACCTCTCACCCTCACCATAATGCTCACAAGTATATAAAGGAGAAAGAGAGAAGGACCAATACAAAAAGGTGACCACTTGGCTCAATGAAGGAGAAGAAGGCCAATGGACAAGTGTTTCTGGTCAGCTACCCAAGAGGTCTCACGGAGGGAAGCATACATGCCTAGGGTTTTGTGCTAACATGCATATATATAGCCACTTAAGAATAAAACACGCAGTATTAACTTTAATAGCTATGCAAAGCATTTTAATCCCAAACTTTGAAATTTTAACCTACTCTATTTTACAAGAATTATCATATTTTTATTTTATTTTTCGGAGCACATTTCCGGTACGCGCTTTTCCATAGCCATTATCAGTTCTGGCACCAGCTCTCATTATTTTGACTTGAAACTCGTTTTACAAGTCCTACATATTATTCTAGTAATTATCATCCACTTATTATAATTTCCCGGGATACTTCATCGGTACGCATTTATACCGGGTAGTAGAACCGGTATCTGCACTTTTCGTCTGAAAAGTGACTTTCAGCATTCTTACTCACTTACTATAATTATTAGAGTCTCGTAATGATTATTAAGTTCAATTATGGAATTATTCTAATTATCACATTTAATTAATTAATCTCCTTAATTAGCGGTGTGGGTTCTTACATAAATCTTCTTCTTTTTTTCATGTAGCCTCTTGTGGTGAAAGTCCTTCCCAACCTGCAATGACACCTCATTTGACATATTTTATCGAGATGTTGATATCCAGATATTGATATCAGATGATTTTTTTCGAGATCTACGCAATGACACCTCATTTGACATATTTTATCTCCCACAAACATAGTTTGAATTTATAACAATTATACCACAATCACAAAAGTGTTTATCCACAAGATCTTCAAACTATGTTTGTGGGAGATAAAATATGTCAAATGAAGTGTCATAGCGTAGATCTCAAAAAGTTATGTGAAATAAAAAAATCATCTGATTAGGATACCCGAGTCACAAGTTATGGCCTTCCGAAGCTTTACGGTAATTGGACTACCTACGTGGCGCTGACGTGGCACGAGTCCTATCAGTATCAGTGACGGGACTAGTCCTGTCAGCATATATAGGTGACATGTTTGACTGCATTACTTTGGAAAAACTTATCCAATGAGCTTTAACCAGGTAATTCTTTTGTCCAAAAGCTTTAAAATGGTGGTTTACCCAATTTAAGTTTCGTTGTATACGCCAACAATGAACCAAAAATTGTGTCGTGACATAAGACATACTCCAAGGGACTCAGAAGATATCTCCATGTTCTTCTTTTAGTGTTTTCTCTTTTATCAATTTAAAATCAAACAACTAGACCACATATTTATTCACACGGTCAGAGCAGGGCCCTAAATCTTAATAACACGTACATATTGTCTGCAACAAGGAAAAGGCCGACGCACATGTTGCTAATTCATGTCTCCCGCAAAACTCTTGGGTGGCAGTTGAAGTCGATTTTTAGTGAATAACAGAACAATAAATTAAATTACGTAGTTGCATGTGGGGAATGAATTGCTCGATCTAAAGCTGCTAGAGTTTCCAACATCTGCAAGTATTTATCATTACCACTCATTAAGTAAAAAACTAAAACAAACATATAACAAGAGAAAAATATTAGAACGTACCAAAACCCATAATGGGCCAAAACATTATGCAATAGATGAGCAATGTTAGAAAGAGTTCTCAAGAACTAGCTCACAAGATCAATCAGGGTGAAATATATGAGTAATCGCAACCAAATATACAAATCCACTATACTGTTTGTGGTGCACATAATAGAAAGTAAAATATAGCTTTGGAACCAAATGATGTAATTCAGTTAGTGCAGTGCATAAGAACTGGAGGTGTGGTGAAAACATGCGTTCGATCCTCCTCATATTATCTTTGAGAGAGATTTATCATGAACCCACCCCTAACAAGATTGATTCTGGTGGAGAATACCTTGGAGAGAACAAATTGAAAATCAGTTAATCTTGAAAAAAAATGAGACACAACAACAACAGAAGACATCACATAGGGATCCGCTTCAAGCCATAGATGTCGACATCCAATTTAACATAATATGGCATTTAGACTGCGATCTCGTGAACTTATATATCAAGGCACAACACTGTCAAACCTGTGAAAAAACTTTTTGTCCATATTAAAAGAGCAAGAAAGGAAATAACAAATTATGACAAGAATAAATTCAATTTTTTTTTGAATAAATTCAAAGGTATCATCCGGCCGTAACCGAAGACTAATCCCCATCGAGCGCCGTCGGATCCTTTCAGGGTGGCTCTCCCAAATCTTTTTTTTCCATTTCCTGGGCTCGAACTCGAGACCTCTGGTTAAGGGGTCAGGCTCCTTACCACCTGTGACAAAGGAGTTTGGTGAATAAAGTCAATTTAAAACCATAACTCAAATCCCTTGCCCATTGGCTACGGGTATAAATTGGCTAGACTATATGTTAGGTTTTGGCTTAAATAAGTTAAATATGTGTAAAAAAAAAATAAAAATTGTTAGCCTATGTAGATCCAAATCACAAGTCTTGTCTGATTTACATTTAAAATATAAAAGTTTTGGTTTAGCCTATTAGCCTGTTTAAGTCTATTAAACATTCAATAATTAAAAAAATAACTAAAATAATATTACTATATTATTTAAAATTATTAAGATATTTATTTTATTTAAAATAAATAATATGATATAAGTGAGTCTTTAGGCTTATAGAACCGATATGTATAAAAAAGTCGGTGGCCTGCTTTCTGAATAAGTTTTTTTAAAAGTCTAAACCTGATTTATTTGACTATTTGTAATAGGCAAAACCTAACCTAATATAGATTATGTCATAGACCCTTATAGGCCAGCCTAACCCATTTTTACCGCTAGTGTTAGCTAATATTCAAGTCAATCGTTAAGTTTTGGAGTTGGAGTAATGTGCATTATCAGACATATAGCTAATATTCAAGTCAATCGTTAAGTTTTGGAGTTGGAGTAATTTGCATTATCAGACATATAAACTCTGTATAAACAACTTAAAAATTTATATCTTTGTTTCTTAATTTGAAACTAGAACACACAGAAGCCACAACCTAGCTAACCGAGACACACAGAAATAGGGGTCTGAAAAAAAATACTACAAACTAAAAGAAATCATGAAACAAATCAAACTGCATCGTAAATAATTAGATTCTTTAACCGAACCATTTATATAAACCAGTTCGGTTAACTGCTTATAACTTTGTATAAGATTCCCAAAGAACCATTCCACGTTGGACTCGTGTGATAAGTGTGGCTGGAGGACAATTGAGTCGGTAACACCTCCAGCGGGTACAATATGCCGAGGATTCAACTGCAGTACTACGACGACGTTTGGAGGGAGATTCGGACAAAGCACCACTTGTTGGAGCGCCCGCACGTGCTCCGAATCCACGGCACGTACAAGTACTCTTTCGCCGCTCACCTGGTCACGAAGCTCTTTGACAGGAGGATTTGTTTGAAATTTTGAAAACACATTGGACTCAAATGTAAATAAAAGTTTAATCTGTTTCATAAGAGTAAAATACTTACTGTAGAAGCATCATTGTTCTGTCTTCTAGCGCACCACGAAAGGCACATGGTTTAAAACTTTAAAGCAATTTCAATTTTTATTCTTAGGTGTGTTTATTAAAATGAATTAAAGGACAAAATTCAACAAACATATGCAAACGGTGAATAATCCACCTGAACATCATAACATTTGTCCAAATGTATCTGAAATAATTAAGAACATACGTGTGGTAGTGCATCAGCAAACCTGTAATCAGCTGATCAAGATATGATTCTTAATTCGAAGTTGACTTTAAATAAGACATAATTTGCCTACGTTACGATCTGTGACGTGTTCAGTTTGCTTTGAGTAAGACCTGTCGTGATGGAATCTTGACCAGTTTGAACGCAGAACAATTGGTAGTTTTTGTTTCTTTTACAAAATTATTTTTAACTTCATTTTTTTTATAGATAACAAGTATCCTCGTACAATATTTTTTCTATTTGTGAAGTATAATTATAGGGAAAAATATTTATCCTTTTAAATGACACAATTTATATCTTTTTACTCTCACAAAGATGTGGGACCCATACCTTTATTTTTTGTCAACTCTCTTCTCCTTTATCTATCTTTTTCTCTCTCTTAAAATGACACAACTTTACATCATTTAAAATGACACACACTTTACCCATAATTATATTAGACCACTCTCATCGAAGAAAGTGTGAGATTAATGCCCTATGGGCAGTTTCTCTCTAATATACTGTATTAACTCCTATGATATTCATATAAATTTTGATATATTTTATCGTTGTAAAGTCAAGCATGATAAAATTTTACATTAATTAATAATAAATTAAGTGATATTATATTATTAAAATATTAAGAAATTTAACTTTTTAAAATTTTGAGTTAAGATGTGTTATGGATATAGAGGTCATATTGCCGGAAGATCTCACTAAGAGATTCTCAACAGCTTGAAACAGTCACAGGTACAGGGCGAAGAAGGCGGATGAGATCTCAATAAGAAGGCAGTTATATCCGACAAAATAGGGGAGTTCAGGGGCCAGGGGTCTCAATGAAGGAAGATAATCCTATAAATAACCAGATACTTACCTTCGAATCATTGGCTAATATAACCCACATTGTGCACACACACCACTCCTTGGTTGTAAAACCTATTGCTTGTGTGCAGTGATTGAGACCTTGGCTTTAAGCCTTGTGTTCAATTGATATACACTATTTCTGAGCGCATACCATTCGGTATAGCAATACGGTCTATCTTGAACCTAACTAAGATGTATAATATTTATATTTAATAGAATAAAAATATATCAGAATACGTTGGATTATGCACTACAGTCACAAGACGACTTATTTTCCTGTCATAACAAAAGACGTATTTGAAATTTTGAAAACATATTAGACTAATGTAAATAAAAAATTAGTCTGCTTAATTAATGTTCAATGCTTACCGTACAAGTATCCATCGAGCTGAGTGCACCATGAAAAGGCACATGACTTGTACTTCAAAACAATTTTCTATTTTTATTCTTAGCTGGACCGATTGAAATTGATTCTTCTACAGAATTCAACATGCATACGGGTGAGTAATCAACTGAACGAGATAACACTCGTCCAAATATATCTGAAATAATTAAGAACATAATAATAGGAGGACGTGTGG
The DNA here is from genome assembly GCA_032173675.1 of Gastrolobium villosum. Lineage (NCBI taxonomy): Eukaryota > Viridiplantae > Streptophyta > Magnoliopsida > Fabales > Fabaceae > Gastrolobium > Gastrolobium villosum. The sequence continues at coordinate 57,455 of JAVKPL010015924.1, forward strand.
TTGGGAACTGGCCAATGAGTGATTACCTTACATTAGTCTAAATCTAATAATAACATAATAAACGTTAAACTAAACTATAAGATTCAATTGCAAATGGTGAAGATAACAATATTATATCTAAAATAATTGACAACGTAATAGAGTACGACGTGTTACCGACTGGCGAATGAGAGTGATCAACGGATCAAGTCTCTTTCTCTCTCTATATATATCCTCGTACATGATTAATTAATTAAATTAATATATACATGTGTTTTACTTTGACTTTTTCTTTGTTCCTTTAAAAATATATAAACTCGTTAACTACCAAGAAAAAAATATATAAACTCGTTGAAATTTGTGCGTCGATAATAAAAATTAGAGAGTATGTATCCCCAGCCCATTGACATGTTAAGTATCTTGTCCCAACATTGAACGTGATTAATTCAATTATGATACGGCTTGATGAAGAGTAGAGTAATGATACCCACGACACGTATTATCTTACTTAGATGATTTTTTATTCAATAACTAGTTATATTATCATTGTATCGATTGTTGAAATCAAATATTTATAATTATACAAATTTTATTTAACAGATAAATTCTTAATACATATTTGGATTAATATTTTTGAAAAAAATATAATCCCAAAATATTTTGAGGATATTCTTTGGTAAAAAATATTAAACATACTTTGATCTTATAAAATATAATAGAGACTCACATATTTAAAATTTAATAATTATACGATTCAATTTTTTTATTTGTAATAATATTCTAATGCACTTTTTAACTTTATATTCATAATTTAAATAGAAATTATTATTTTCTTTCAACATATTAATTAATTTTTTTCAAAACATAAAAATATTGTAAACGTCACTTTATAAAAAATAATTTTTAGCTTAGTTTTAATTATATTTTGGTAATTTCTTTTCTTAAAGGCATGGTATACAAATATACTAATTAAAATTCCTATTTCTATTCACCAAAAAAAAATATCCCTATTTACTATAACATCTTATATAATATTTATCATATTTTTATACATTGTATACCATCGAATCATTAGTGTAAACAAAATACAAAGACTCCACTAGTTGTAAAGTAAATAAAATCATAAAAATATTCACTTTTTTTCTAAGAGAGAACCCAAATAGAAGTGGGTTTCGGAGAAGCCAAAACAAATCCCACGCATAAGGGGAGAAAAAGGCTAGAGTGTATTGCAGGATTTTTTATTTTTTTGGTGAAAGTGTATTGCAGGATTTGAACTGAATGCTATATTAAATGTCCACTGCTCTCTCAATTTTTTTTATTAATTATTGGAACTTTTAAGATTAGTAATAAAGGAAAATTTATAAATATATAAATATTTCTAAGACATTTACTAATGTAAATTTATAATATAAAATGCTTAATTAATTGAAAATAAATATGCTTTGATTGATTTTTAAATGTATATATATATATATATATATATATATATATATATATATATATATATATATATATATATATATGATAACTTTATCTCCGGTCACTAAATCCTAACCGTACAAAAATAGATCAATGGTGATAAAGAGAGAAAAAAAAAGGAATCATAACCACTCAAAGATGAATCAATTAATATAAAAAATAAATGAACAACACGACGTGGTTTTGAAGTGACCACAGTCTGCAGATACATATATATCAAGCAGATTGAGAAATATTTTTCTCATATATATCTCAAGCACTTGAGAAATATATTTTATCTCAAGCAGTTTTGATTTTTTGAAGCACACGCTGCCTATCATGACTGAATTTTAAAACTTTAATGATTTCGTAATTTCGATAAGCTCAGCTATGCACGTTCATCGGCGCGTTTGCTTACATAATTTTTGAAATCAAACAAAAGTTACCCTCAATTGCACAATTCTCGAAAATTAGAAAATTCTTTATATTGAATGAGAGGAGATTTAAATTAAGAAATTAATTTAACCTACAGGCGCATTAATCATAGGACCATTAATAGAATAATCATGTAAAGCCCCACCAGATAAGCATAATTGGATTTTATTAGCTTGGACCTAAATAATCAAGAGAGAATATTTAGATTAAGAAATTAATTTAACCTCCAGATACATTGTTGGCATATCAATAAAATAATCATGTAAAGCCCCATCGGATAAGCATAATTGAATTTTATTGGGCCTTAATAATTTCAAAGTTTTAATAAAGTATTGTACAATCCATCGCTCGGCAATACTAAGTTATTAAAGAAAATTTTAAAATTAAACAATGAATTTTACCTTCAACAAAGCTTATGAAAATTCTCAAAAAAAAAATTTGAATGGGTGAAGGTTTTAAATTAAGTATTTAATTTTAAAACTCGTGGGCTCCATTTGTGGGTCGGTTAATAAAATTGTCATGTGAAGCCCCAACGGATAAACATGACCGAATTTTATTTGATTGGATCTTAATAATTTTAAAATTTTAGTAAAGTATTATACAGCCCCACGTCGGCAATGCTTGGATGCTAAGGATAATTTATAAATTAATCAATGGTTAATTACATTCAACTTTGGTAGAGTATTAACTCTCTCAACGAATCTTTGGTAATAGCACTGAAGGCCCAAATAACAATTTTAGTTTTTACAAGTGACTTGCCCAACGTAAGCCTTGTAATAAAAACTGAAGTATTGTTAACAATAAACAAAAGTGGTTATGAGAATCTACTTGCACTTAGTTTATTTATTGCATTATTTGTTTGTAATTGTGTGCCTTGTATGTTTTTCAGAAAATATCTTCCTTTAGTCCTTTAGAAATGATTTTGACTCAAAAATCACTAGATGGTACCACCTACGAACAATGGAAAACAAACCTTGATATCGTTATAAAACATGAAAAGCTAAAACAAACCTATAAAGGATTCGTCTGAGGCAGCAAAGACGTAATACCCAGATTGGGAAGGGAAGATAAAGCAATTCATTGTTGTGTTTTTGTTAGTCTATCCAAACACTTGTAAGAGCGAGTAAACATGGTTAAGAATGACGTAGAGATACTTCAGACTCTTGATGACATGTATGTTATGTCTAGCCAAATAGATTGCAGTTAATGCAGGCTTTGGTAAGAGATTTAACAAAATCCAAAAGGGAAACCCAAAAATTTCGGAATAATTAATTATCTTTATGTTTCGGGAAATTTTGCCCATTGCATTTTTACCGCGAAAATCTCATTATTTACCCTTTTCTTAAAAAGGTGATTTAATTCAACTAATTAGATTTCCCCTCATTATTTACCCTCATTTAATTATTATTAAATTTTTACAGTTTTCATTTTACTGTGCAGGTTCTTACATTACAAATCTCAATTATGATATTTTATTTTGGGGGGATGGATGTGAGAATAACCTTTCTGAATGAAAATTTATAAGATAATATCTACATGCATCAACCAAAAATGGTTTATAGCTAATGGGCATGAACACACGGTATGCAAGTTGTTAAAGTCTATTTCATGGACTTAAGCAAACATCCAGGTCATGGAACATCAGTTTTGATCAGGTTATCAACAAATTTTGATTTTGAGAAAACCTTGATGAATTGTGCGTATTTGTATGTAAATGATCCAAGGAGAGGCAATATTTTTCTGGTACTTTATGTAGATGATATACTCCTTATTGGAAATAACATAGAGGTATTGTCAGGCATAAAGAGTTAGCTGAGTAAGAGTTTTGATATGAAAGACTTGGGGAAGCCAATTATATTTTTGGTATAAAACTCTTATAAGACCAGAAGAATAAGTTATTGGCATTACCTTTGGCTACATTGACAAAACTCTTGTCAAAATTCAACATAGGGAATTCTAAGAAGGGAATCATATCTCTCAGACGTGAAATTTGTCTTCATAAGGAGTAACCTCTAAAGACTCTTTAGAAGGAAGAATGCATGAGTAGGATACCTTATACTTTAGCAATAAGCAGTCTCATGTATAACATGTGCGTTAAACTAGATAACTACCACACAGTGGGAGTAGTAAGACGGTACCATTTTAATTTTAGAGGAATACTAGATTGAGTTAAGCATGTACTCAAGTAGCTTCGAAGAACGAGAGATTACATGCAGATATATTCTAGTGGGAGTCTTGAAAAAACAGAGTTTTTATAGATTCAATTTTTAAGTGGATATTGACTCAAAAAAACCAACCTCGAGCTATGAAGTTTACATTGAACTAAGATAACATTAGAAGTGGATATTGCAAACCCAGTTGCTAAGAATTTGCCTGAACTTGTGTTCGAGATGCATATTATTTCTTTGAGTCTTAAGAGAATCCCAGACTTACATTAAACAAGTGAGAGATATTGTGTTCATTGTGCTCTTGGAGTATGACAATGAAACAATGCAATCATTTTCTGGATTTTATAAATGAAGTATTATTCATTGTTTTGTGCACACAATCTACAAAAATTAAGGTCCATATCTATTATGGAGTATATGATCATTTGGATACGTTCATGGAGAACATGATCATAGGTTCTCATAATTGATGAATTGGTTCACAGCTATTAAATAAAGTTGGTCACTTTATTTAGACTGTAATATTTTATAAAATGACTTTATCTGGATCATTGTAAAATATTGGTGTGAATTAACATTCACATTGAAAGGATCAAGGAGAGATTTGATTAAGGTTATTTTTCTGTCATAAGACATTAAATCTCTAGTTAACTATAGTTATGTGATTGCTCTTAATCCTGTGTTTATTATAAATTGGTAATTGAATAATTTTCATTCTTTGATTTACCAACGGGTGAAGTCCGATCTATTAACAGCTAATAACTCGGTATTTTGAGAGTGAGATTATTTGATTATAGGTATTTATAAGATAAACAACATAAAATTTATAAGATATGTCCCCTTGATATATTTCAATACTTGGATATTGAAAACATTGACCAGTGCATGTAATCCATTGGGGTAACTATCACAGTCAAAAGAATAAATAAATGATTGTTAACAGAAAGCTCATGGATCAATTATTGACATTGTACAAAGGGCGATGCATATTCATGTTTTATGTGTTGTTAATTTTGGAGTTCAAGTTTGGGCTTTTAGTGGAGTAGCGCCGAATTATATAATCATTCGTTGATTATCAAGAGCCTTGATTAATAACAGATGATAGATCACCAGGCTAGCTTGAGACAAGGGATGAGGTGGTTTTCAATTAATGATGACTCGTGGGTTACATGGTCTTAGATTTTGGGCTTAAGTTTGTACCCAAAAAAGCAAGTAAAACATTATCGGGTTTATGCTCTTTACTTAAGCCCAATCGGTCTAAGAGTATGAAAAGAGCCTAAGAAGTATAGAGCCAAAGAGCTTAGGAGCTAGGGTTTCTTAGTACTATATAAATACTATCACTTAAGTCATCAGCCTCCAAGGTCATTGAACAGAAGAGGCAAGCTTAGATTTGAAAAAGCACCCACACACTTCCCATTTCCCCTAAAGAGATAGATTGGAAGGTTTACCATAAGCTAGAAAGATTCGTTCGTGCTGTGAAGCAGAAGAGATCGGTTCGTAAGTTCGTGTTGTGACACGGAGGACACCGATTCGTGGAGCATCATCTACAATCTCCGCTACAAGAGGTAATCAAAAAAATGATGACGATCCGTTGCATTCCAAACCGCAATGGTCTAAAACGCTTCCGCAAATCCAAGTTCGCCTACGTAAACATACTGTAAAAACCTCTCATCAAATTTACCAATAATAAATAGTATGTTGTTAACACACACACACACACACACACACACACACACACACACACACACACACACACACATATATATATATATAGAGAGAGAGAGAGAGAAATATTTCTCAAGCTTCTTGAGATATATTTATCTCAAGTCACCCCAAAACTGTATCGTTTTATTTATTTATTTCCTTATATTAATTAATTCACCTTTGAATGGTTATGATTCCTTTTTCTATCTCTTTCTTTATGACCATTGATTCATCTTTGTATGGTTATGATTTAGTGGTCGGAGATAAAATTATCTCAAGCAACTTGAGAAACGATAAGCCTATATATATGTATATATATATGAAATTCCAATAGGATTTAAATAGTATAGCTAAAAATAAAAAATTCAAATTACAAAAATATTTTCAAAATAATTTGAATTCAAAGATAAAAAAAAAAAGTTGAGAGTGACAGGCCTCATTAGTTGTGAAAAATACATTAAAAGATAATGTTACTCAATAGAGTAAGCTTTAAATTATTATATAACGACAGATAATATATAAAACTTAGTAAATAGTTTGTGTATTTTACGAATATTTTTTGGTTCATGTAAGTTTTTAAAATTATAAACTATGAGAAAATCATATTTAAAAGAAAAAAATAAATTTCAATATATGCATAATTAATTTAGGTAAAATTTAATAAATATAGATTAAAAGATAATTTTTTTTTAAAATTATGTATGTATAATAAATTCAAAAGATTTAAATTTAAAAGAAGATAGGTCAAGAATAATATTATCATTTTCAAGGAAAATTAGACCAAAATATCAAACTACTTTCAAGAGATTATACTTATAATTAATATATAGTGAGTGATGGATATCTAGATTTTTAAATTTTTAATAGGATAAAAAAAATATTAAAATCAAGCTGATCTTGTTTTTACTTTACGTCAATGTTAAAAAGATTCAAACTCAGATTAGGTAAACTTAATTTGTTTATAGCCAATAGAAACAAAATAAACGACAATGTAATTGGCCCTTATGAATAATTGAATATCAAATAGCATAAATGAAAGGTCTTGAATTGGTTTGGGTCCCAGACAGGTCATCTAAGTATGACATTAAGGTAAACGATACATGCAACATTTCTTTTTTTAATTTATCTATTACCAAAATAAAGAAAAAACGAAGTAATAATGATAAATATATTCCTACTAACATCCTCTAATTACCGTAAACATTAAAGCGTTAAAAGAGAGAGAAATATTTAACAATTTAGGAATTATACTGGTGTAATAGGTATCTAATTAACGTGAAGTTGACTAAAACTGTCTTGTCGCTGTTTCCTGTAATATATAATTTGCTTACGTTAAGTATAATGACGTGTCGGTTTTCGGTTTGCCATGTGTAATTAAGAGCCAACGAGATGGAACCTCGACCGGTGTGAAAACCAAACAAGTGGTGCTTTTGATATTTTCATAGTTAACTAAATCATAATTATTATTTTTTGACCTGAGTTGATTTATGTCTCGCCTTATAAATTTTGATTTTTTTAGCTAGTCATAGAATTAATCTGAAGTACGGTCAGATTAGATATAAAGATATTGTTTATCAAAATATATATATATATATATATATATATATATATATATATATATGAAGGGGCGAAGTGTGTGTCATTTTAAAGAATATAAAATTGTGTTATTTTAAGTGAGAGAAAGAGTAGATAAAAGAGAAAAAAGAGTGGACCAAGAAAAAATAAAGGTGTAAGTCCTACCTATTTATTTGTGAGAGTGAAATAACATAAGTTGTGTCATTTAAAAGGATAAACACTTTTTCATACGTGAATTGAATGAAACTCTTATTCTTTCCGCTTACTCAACTCTTTTACTATCAAATAAGTTACTAACTACCGTGTGATATATTTTCATTTTTTTTAGTGAAATATTTTTCTCATTTCGTTGGAGATAACTATCTCATTTTATACAATTTTTTTACATTTCTTTTTCCTTTTGTTTTAAAGCGTGGACCCCCACATATTGATCTCACACATGAGACAACTATCTCATGGAACATGAGATTAATAATTTTTTTTTTTAGCCATATTGACCCCTTTTTATACATCGTTAAATGAAGTCAACAAGTGTTGCACTCGGAAAAACCACACTCAGCAAAGTCACAGAGCGAAAGCAAGCGGAGGAGTGAGAGTTATGGCAAGCCTGACGCAGCAAGAAAGTGATGCAACAATCTCATCGACGATTGGAGATAGCAACCGCATCATAGCCGTCAACGTGACCACTTCTAACAACCCTCCTCCACCGTCTGATTCCGATGGCTCCTCAAAAATCGAGGTCCTTCTCCCTTTTACAATTTCCCATCCAAGTTCTGAACTGTTATACATGTCTATGTATTATATATACATATATAAAAACTTGATGCAATGAAACAGAAACCTGGGTGGAAAAAGTTCCTGTCACATGTGGGTCCTGGTATGCTCGTTTCAATGGCTTACATAGATGGTGGAAGCTGTAACCTCTCTCTCTCTCTCTCTCTCTCTCTCTTTGGGTCTCCGTTTTTTTGTTTATTTATTTATCTTCTATGTCTTTTTGTTTACTAGTTGTTTTGCTATTTTGGCAGTGGAAACTGATCTGAAAGCTGGAGCTAACTATGGATATGAGGTATAACAATTAAGCAACAAAGCTATTTTGATAGGAAAGTATATCTATCTTTTTTCATGTCTACTCTCCTTACTCCTCTTCAACACAATTAAATTGCAAACTCAAGAGTAGTGAGAAAGGATTAAACTAAGTTGAGATTGTGATTTAACAATATCAAAGAGGAATAGATAAAAAAGATATGAGAAAAGATAGACATAATATTAAATCCTTATTTTTGACTAAAGTTTTTGTTGGATTAAATATAATATGTAACATTATATTGCTGCTGAATACTCAGATGCTGTGGTTGGTACTTCTCGGAATGATATTTGCGCTTGTAATTCAATCATTGGCTGCAAATCTTGGCGTAACCACTGGTAAGATCCTAAACTAACACACCAATTCATGTGTAATTAATATGTAACATTTTCTATCTAAAGATGTTGTACAAAAAATAAAACCATTAATTGATGTGAGGGATGGTTCTGATAAAATGTATATGTTTAGGTTTATGAGAGATACTTTCTAGCTCTTTGAGAATATTATTATTGTTATTTGAATTTTGCAGGAAAACACCTTGCAGAAATATGTAAAGCTGAGTATCCATTATTTGTCAAGTACTGTTTATGGTTATTGGCCGAGCTTGCTGTCATAGCTGCAGACATACCTGATGGTATTAAGTTTTTTTCTTTTTCCTATTGTTGCATAGCCTCGCTCGTTTTTTCCCTTTCAATCAAAAAATCATTCAATTAAACAGTAAGATATATACTCTTTGTATTCCTATTTAGACTTCTATAATCATTAATTAATTTTATCCAAACTTTATTGTTGCAGTGCTTGCCACAGCCATTGCGTTGAATCTACTTTTCAACGCCATTCCATTGTGGGCAGGAGTTCTGTTGACTGGCGGTAGCACTCTCTTTTTTCTTGGACTTCAGAGATATGGGGTAATTTACCTTTTTGTAATAATTATGAAATATGAACAATATAAAATATCTCATTTAGGATATTAAAATCTAGTAATTAGTTCTAATTTCCTTTAAATCATTTATCTCCTTTCGTTCTTTTTCTTTTTTTAAGGTATGTCTGTTTGAAATAGTCAAGGATTATGGTTAAATACAATACTATCTCTTAGCCACGAAATTAATGGACAAGGATCCTCTAGTATTCCTGCAACTTGTGTAGTTTAGAACAATGAGGGAAAAAAGTGGATTTCATGATTTAAAAGTTTTACAGTTTTTTAAATCTTGTGTCTATATCAATTGCATTGTAGTTGAACCCTAGACAGAGATAGAACGGACGAGCGACATGCAGAAGCCTTGGTCCTCCATCCATGGTTTCATTTCCTACTATAATAAAATTTTTAAAGGAAGGATATTTATACTCCCTCATTTTTCCACTACCATCTATAATTATGTACTTATCTGATGTAGAAAATAAAGTACATAGTTATAATATTAAAAAAAAAATTCTCTCTCTTCAGACACTTTTTAGAACTTATAGGCTGATGTAGAAAATAAAATAACTTTAATATTCTAACTATGTATTCCCTGGAATACATATAGATGATAGTAGATGGTAATAGAAAAATGAGGTAGTATATGAATCCCACCCACAGTTCCTAGAGAATACAAATTCACTAGAAATCTTTTCATGCTCTGCCTTTATGGTTATTTATTTATTTGTTTCCGCAGATAAGGAAGCTGGAATTGGCCATAGCTATCTCAATTTTGTTATTGGCTGCGTGTTTCTTTGCGGAAATGAGCTATGCAAAAGTCAGTACTTCTGATGTATTAAAGGGAATGTTTGTGCCCAAACTCAGTGGTAACGGAGCCACAGGCAATGCTATTGCCCTTTTGGGTGCCCTTATCATGCCGTACTCTTTTCCACCTTATTCCTTTAACTTTATTTGTTGATGCCAAATAGTTTGTGTCTTTACGACTTTACTTATTTTTGTTTTTCCTCCCTGAATTTTTTTTTAATGTGAGATACTCATCCATAAATTTAGAATATTCAATTCGAGTACACTAATCTAATTAATTAAGTCTCAACACTTTATCAATTTTTACAAAATAAATGTTATATTCACTAGTAAATTAATAAAATGTCAATACTTTATTGGCAAAATACACAAAGTAAATTATGTTTATAGTTTACCCAAAAAAAAAAAAGTATGTTTATATCACATTTTTTTTTTTTAAGTATAGCTCGTTTAATATTCACTATCTAATATTTTGTTATTGACAAAATGCAGGCATAACCTTTTCCTTCACTCTGGCCTTGTGCTGTCTAGAAAAGTATCCAATTCCGCGAATGGCGTCAAGGTAAGCTGTGCCTAGTTGCCACATTCTGTGTGGTTAGCAATGGTTGATCTTTGTACTAGGTTTATACGATCGAAGTGTGAATAATTTATAGGCTTATTATATGTTTAATTATTTTTAGAATTTGAAATATGGATAATTGAAATTTATTTATTAAAAGTATGGGACGAAAAGAATTGAATTCTAGATCTCTCAAGCATGTATAAAAGCTCTTATATCAATTAAAATAATCAATTCAACTCAAAAATTCAATTTGTTAAATAATACATATATTTATATCGGGTATTATTTTTCTCCCGATTTAAACATAAAATATGTCGTTGGAAAGCTTGTGATATCTTGTTTAACATAGTAAGATTTTAGAAGTTTTGGTAAAGAGTTTCAATCTCAATTTTAAAAATAGTAAAAATGATTTGTGCTTGAGGGCTTTGGAAGAAAGTTACATAAGACAGAAATTATTTCATGCATATATAAAGTGTAATGTGGGTCCCAATAAATAGTGAAGAGAGAAAAATTCAAAATATAAAGTAGGACCCATATTATACTTTGTGTGTGCATGAAAGGATTTATTTCTGATGTAACATTAGAAAAATAATACTCATTTATATAATTCCTTTAACATGCAAACTAATATTATATGAGGTATATGCTTGATTATGCAGGAAGCACGTACATACTTTCTCATAGAAAGTGGGTTTGCACTATTTGTGGCATTCTTAATACAAGTTGCAATGGTTTCTGTGCCGGCTGCTGTTTGCTCCGGTAGCAACCTTTCTGCAGAAGATAGTGATAACTGCAATAATATTACCCTTAAATCTGCTTCTTTCCTTCTCAAGGTTCTTAATTTAATTCATTACATAAATTACTATAATCCACTCATAATAAGTTAATTTATGGTTTTCACTTTTCTTATATTGCTGGAAAAAAGTTATCTACACAACAACCCATTATAATTATGTACTAAGGATAGTACATAGTTATAATGGTAAACTTATTTTTTCTTTCTCTGTCATATCAGCCGACAATGTTTAAGGAGAGAATTTTTTTTTTAATATTATAGTTATATAATATCCATAGTAAATAATTATTTATTTAATTTTTTTGCAAGAAAACAATTCTTTTCCAGCGACATAAGAAAAGAATTTCCGTTTAAGTTTATTGTCATAATCAAGCATCAATTTAATAAGCGTGAAATTTGATGTCCATTACTTGTAGAGTGTGTTGGGACGGTCGAGCAAGACCATTTATGCCATAGCATTGCTAGCTTCAGGATTAAGCTCTACTATCACCGGAACCTGTGCAGGGCAATACATCATGCAGGTTTTTTTTCTTCTTTTTTTTCGTAAATCGTTAAACGTTTTTTTGTTTTTTAAATAACTGATAGGTTTTGTAGAAGGGATTGCTAAATGTGACTTGTTGTTCGGTTAATTGGTGATAAAGGGTTTCTTGGACTTAAAAATGAAAGGGTGGATTAAGAACATGGTGACTAGGGGTATTGCCATAATACCTAGTCTTATTGTCTCCATCATTGGTGGTCCTTCTGGGTCTGGTCAACTTATCATCATTGCATCGGTTAGTATGTTCTAGATTATGTCATTCTTTTCTTCTTTTGCATATATTAAACTCATCTATCTCTTTAAATTATACATACAACTAACTAAAATTGTTTTGCAGATGGTCCTTTCTTTTGAGCTTCCATTCACTTTAATTCCACTCCTTAAGTTTAGTAATAGCAGCGCCAAGATGGGAACTCAAAAGAATTCTATGATTGTGAGTTGTCTTCTTTCTTAGTTTTTATACACACACAAATGTCACTTTAATATTGGTTACAGGAATGGTAAAACTAAAAGCAATATTATACGTGTTAGAGATATATAAAATCATTAATGTAACCTCATCCAACAGCTTACACTTTTGGGTTGATTTGGTTCTTTACATTGTATTAGAGCCTCTCCGTGTCACAGGTTCAATCCTCACTCCCCATTTTCTCTTATGGAATTTATTAGCACAAGTAGGTTGGACCTGATGCATCATCCATCTTTCAACTCTAATGAGCTCACTTGTGAAGGGACGTCTTAGATATATAAAAGCATCAATGTAATCTCACCCAACAGCTTAAGCTTTTGGGTTGAATTGATTTTTTACAAAATGTATTATTCATTATTTTTGTGTAGGTTATTATCATCTCATGGATATTAAGTGTGGGGATGTTCGCTATCAATATGTACTTCCTCAGCACTGCTTTCGTGGGTTGGCTAATTCATAGTAGTCTACCAAAGGCGGCAAACGTGTTAATTGGGATCGTAGTATTTCCTTTCATGGCAATCTATGTTATTTCAATTATCTACCTAACATTGAGGAAAGACACAGTAAAAACATATGAGAGGAAGAATGACTTAGCAATGCAAGACCATGTAGAAAGCGGAATTCAAAATATTGGTCAGTTAGAGTTGAACCAAGCTCCGTATAGAGAAGATTTAGCTGATATCCCATTTCCCGAACGTAGGACTTAGGCTACGAATGAAATGGATCACCTTAGAAGAAGGGGTTTGTACACAAAAAGGAAGCTTAACATTGCTTTTTAGTGAGCAATGAGCATATGATGATTGATGATTCTCAAAGTGATCGGTGTTGAAAGTGATCATCTATATTGTATAACTGTGTAACATTATTGATTATGTTCACTATGACATGATATGTAAGAGTTCACAAAAGAATGTGCAAATATATGTATTTATAATGGGAAATATTACTCTCCTTCTACATAAGATATCATCTCTTATTTTCTCTTACTTCGATTTCCGTACCCCACCTTTTACTCTTTTTTCTTTTTTCTTGTAATGGTAGGACTCACATATTTTCTCTTTACAACACAAGATAGATCTTATGTTAAATGAGACTAATAAAACCCATTTATAATAAAGTGACGTTTTCTTTATTACAAGTAACAAAATTTGTTTACCATAAGTTAAAAACTAAACATGAATATCTTGAGGTGGATAAACGGGCTGGTCGTTGGACTCAACCTATTTGACCCCCGATTTGTGTGAGCTAGAAAGTATACATTTGCAAGTATGATTAAAAGGAAAAAAGTTTCGGATGTTACTTTAGACAACTTTGTCTAATGTTTATCGAAACGACGTCATTTTGGGGTTTAAAAATTAAAAAATTAGAATGATAAAGACTATTATAACTCTGAAATAAATTAAATTATAAAAACACCATAATTTCTGCAACTAAACAACGTCGTTTTGATGAACATTAGATAAAGTTATTTAAAGTAACTTTAAAAAAACAAACCTATGATTAAATGATCCCAACTTTGATTAATTTATAAAAAAATTTGGTTAAAAAAATTATTATGCTTTATAGTTTTATACGATTTGGATTTTGGTAATTATTTATAATTTTTTTTTGATATATAACATAATTATTTATATTTTTAATATTGTTTCTTATAGTTTAGTTATTTAGACTTTGGTCCCTGATGATAAGAAATTATAAAGATGAATATTTAATGTAAAAGGGCATTAATATTTTGACCGGTAAAAACTATAATGATTAAAACCTAATTATGTGAAAAACATAATTATTAATATTTTATCGATATAGAATGAAATTATAAAGACTAATATCTTCAAAAGCAATGACTTTTCTAAAGTTAGGGATGTATTGAGGAGAAAATACAGTTATAATTTTCAATTGAAAGATTAATGACTGAAATTGTGAAAGTGCATGCGATTTACCTTGATATTGTTAAAAAATTTAATAATTTTATATAGAATGTGATTTTTATCAATCAAACAATTAAATTGTATTATCTATCACGTTGATTGTTGGTGTCAAATCTTATGAAAATTGAACATCAATAAGAACATAATCATATTATTTTTATTTTCATACATTTTAAAAGTATATATAAGTCTTAGGAATAAACATATTATGAATAGACACAAAAGACAAAGAGAAAAGACATGCATAATATGATGGAGAAAGACGATGATAACCAATATTACGGGTACCTTTACAAAGAGCAATAGGAAGATCATTAGCCGAATGTGAAACCGAAGCCAAGGGAGGAAATACACTCGGATGTGAGCCCATAAAAACATCTGGAGTAACAAGTTGTAACTCTTATATATATATATATATATATATATGGGTTTAGCGGATGTAAAGTGATTGCACCTAAGGATTGGTGCAGTCATATAAAACTACGTCATTTTATAATGTAAAAACATTAAATATGGGGAATAATAACCATACAAAGGTGGAAATAAATGTAAAACATTAAATATGGGGAATCATAACCATACAAAGTTGGAAATAAATATAATATTTTTATTTTCTACAATTAATTTTAAATGCGAACTTCCTTTATCCCACCCAAAACGACGTAGTTTTTATGACTGCACCAACGCTTATATACAATCACATTACAAATCATTTTGCCTATATATATATATATATATATATATATATATATATATATATATATATATATAGTAAATTATGAAAATGTTGAATATTTTTTAATAGAGAAAGAATCGATTTACATGGATATAAAAGCTAACATGGTTACAAAATTTAATAATTTTATATAGAATGTGATTTTTATCAAATCAAACAATTAAATTATATTATCTATTACGCTGATTGTTGGTGTCAAATCTTATAAAAATTGAACATCAATAAGAACAGAATAATATTATTTTTATTTTCATATATTTTAAAAGTATATATTACGTTAATTAAACTTGATGTCTAGCTAGTAATATAGTATCGAATAATTTTGTGTTAAAATAGTACTTTTTAAATATGATATATATGCATGATAGCGACTTTTTTTTTACTAGATAGTGGGGTCTAACCCCCGATAGTGACTTTGAAAACAAGGGTCGATTTTGAGATAAAATTATCTAATAAAAAGTTATTAAATTTTTTAACTTATATCAATGTAATCTAGTAATCTATATATCCATCCTCCTTTTAAGAAATTATTATACTTCTACAGTTTCTTTCATAAATACGTCATTCACTATAACTATAACGATTTATCATTTATTCTAACCTATAATTTTCAAACTCTCTTTAGTATAATTTTTTATTCCGGTTGCTGCCAGACGGAAAACTACTCACTCGTCAATGGTATAGACTATAGTCTGTGTCTGAGCTGTTTTGTATTAAAAAAACTGAGAAAATAAAAATAATAACAAAAGAGAGAAAAATAAATAAAAGAAATGAATGAATTTGGCCCATTATCAGTGAAGTATCTCTATGTCTCACATTAAGAAGTCATGCTCATTAATTATGTGTTCAAGGCATAAAAATAACATAAAATATTTGGATTTAATACTAAATATAAAACCAATGTTGTTATAGTTAAAAAAAGCTTAAGAAATTGGAATGGTTATCTAACACTTGATTTTGAGTATTCTTTTTTTTTTATTCATTATTTTGAATATTCTATATACACCAAGTTTTGTTGCCGTAAGTTTATTTATTTCTTTTAACTCCTTTTATATTGTAATTTTTCTTTGCATATTATGTTGGTTATTTTTTTTGTATAATTTTATTTTATATGTTGATAATTACTTGAGATAATATCCTATATATATCTATCCTTTTTTTTTTATGTCTACGCCCTACTCTACCTACTTTATACATACCGTTAGATCATAATTTTTATATTTTCTCTCTCCTCCCATTCTTAGTTAAAATTACGATCCAAATGCTGCAGATAGAAGTAGGTAGAAAAAAACATTGACATAATATCATATCCCCATTTACGAACTTATTTTAATTGTTGCACGTGTCTTTTTTTATTAAAAAATTGAAAATAAAATAAAAATAGGCATGAGATATAATGTTTACCTTTCTTTCTCATGCCTACTTTAGCTATTTTTCTTTAATATCGATCGCTTAGATCAATTCTCAACCTTTTGGGCCCGTTTGGTGCACCTGATAAGAGGGATAGGATAGGATAGACTATCCTATCATATTCTTATTTATTGTTTGGTGAAGCAATAGGATATGATAGAGTTATCCTTTTGCCTTCTTTTATCCTATTAAGAGACTGATTTGTAATCCTAAGGGGGAGCTTGGGTTAAGAGGAGGATAGGATAGGATAATAAAAATTATTTTTATTTTTCCCATTATAGCCCTTCCTATACATGAACCCAGCACCCCGATATATACTCCGACGGCGCACCCGTCGTATGGTATGCCGGAAACAGTGCCACCATGGACATGGATTTGTCGGAGATTCTCACGCTTCTTCTGCATCGTAGTGATTATCCGATATCATCATCAAAAGGGTTTCGTCACAAACCTTGTGATGTTGAAACCAGATTCTGAAAAATAATAATAATAAAACAATTACTTCACTTAACGAACTCTAATTTATCTTCGAAACTTTGGGCTTTACTTGTCCTCTTTCACCATTCGGGTATTTTGATTGTCGCTTGGCATTTCACCATCTCTGTCATTGTTTGTGGTTCGAATTATCTTTTTTGATTTTTTAATGATCTATTTAATATTATTTCTAATTTAAATTTATCTCATGAGATTGATTTTCTTGTATTATGATTTTTTTGTTTCAAAAAAAGTTTCAGAAATTTTGAATAAATTAAAAATGGAAATTAATGTATAAATAAGTTAAAAGAAAAAAATAAAAGTATATAAAATTATGCTATAAAGGGTACTTTCGTCTATTTCTATCATATCTTGGCGCTATCCGGCTGACTTCAAACACATGATAAGATAATATAATCCTGTCAGACTGTCTATCCAGCGTACATCAAACACAGGATAGGATATGAGCTTATCATGCTCATATCATATCCTACCCTTATCTGTCCTCATATCCTATCCTGTCCTTCTCCTATCCTGTCCACCAAACGAGCCCTTTATCTCTTCTCCCATTGTTGGTAGGGATGTGCATGGAGCGATTCGGTTCGGTTATTGTCAAAAACCGAACCCAATCAGTTTTAAACAATTTTAATTTTAAACCGAACCATTTTTTGTAAAAAGATCGATTTTTAATTTGTCCAAACCGGTTTCAAAACCGTTTTGTGGTTCATAACCGGTTTTAATTTAAAATCGGTTTTAAACCTGTTTTAATTCTAAATCGGTTTTAAATCAAAACCGGTTATGAACCATAAACCGGTTATCAAGTTCAAAACCGATTTTTTAACAAATTCAAAATTGATTTTCGATGGATTATGTTATTTTTATAAGTAGTTGACCAACTATTTCTTGCAAGAATCTTCATTGTTTTGGAATTCTCCGGACGAAATGATTCTTATAGAAATTGTTTCATATTGTTCTTAGAGTGATAGGTAGAAGAACAGTTGAATTATTTTAAAATTACATAAAAAAATTGCTCTTCGTTCCCTCAAGATTTATGTTACTAAGGTTTTGTTTTGGAGTTGATTTTTGGAGGGGAAGGAAGGGAAGGGGAGGGTTTTATTAATCCCTTCCCTTGTTTGTGAGTTAAAAAAAGGGGAAGGAAATTGTGGATTTTTGCAAAATCCTCCAAAACTCTTCTGATCACCCTTAAAATTAAAGTTCCCCAATTTGGGGTGTTTAAGGGGAGAAATATTAAAAAATATTTATCTAACCTTAGCATTAAAATGTGAAAACTACATAAATATGAATCATATTTAAATATGACATTATTAGAAAAGTCTAAAATACCGACAGAATTTATCGACCAAAAATATTTCGTCGAACATAGTGACGAAAATTTTGATGAAAATCACATGACGTCGAAAATAGAGACGAAACAATAATTGGCCAAAATAACTGATATAAATTTTTTCGTAAATAAATTCAGTCAAAATTCTTGATAGAATCTAAATTCCGTTGAAACTTTCAACGGAAATATTTCTGTCAAACCTTTCAAATTTTTTGACAGAAAACAATTACGTAAAAAAATTTGCCAAAAAATATTTTTGTCAAGTTATTTTACGGAAAACATTTTCACCAAAATTTTCAACAGAACACATTTTCAGCGAAAATTTACGACGAAAAATATTTCAATAAAAGTTTGTGATAAAAAATATTTTTGTAAAATATTTCGACAGAAAATTTTTTGTGTCAATATTCTTTATGGAATCTAAATTTCATTAAAATATTTTCCTCAAAATATTTGACAAAAAACATATTCATCGAAATTTCGACGAAGAATATTTTCTTCAAAAATTTGAACGAAAAAAAAAATCGTCAAAATTCTTTACAGAATCTAAATTCCGTCAAAAGTTTTAGAAAAAAAATATTTTCATCATTCATTTTGACGAAAAAAACTTATGTTGAAATTTTCGACGAAACACATTTTCATTGAAAATTTTCAACAGAAAATATTTCTAGCAAAATTTTCAATAAAAAACATTTCTATCATAATTTTCATTGGAACAAATTTTTATTAAAAATTTGCGATTAAAAATATTTTCGTAAAAAAAATTTGTGTTAAAAATTTTGACAGAAGTTTTATCGGATAAAATTTCATCGGACAAAATTATTTTTTACTTGAGCTGCTTAACTTTTTTTACTAGTTTACTGTTTGAAAGTTTGAGTCAATTGACTAATATAATAGGCATAATAAAAGATAATACTTACTGTTTATAAAAAAAATATTATACTTACATGTTCTTTAATTGTAGAGTAGTTTGGTTATGGATAATCATGAATAACCAATTATTTTTATAGTTTGGTAAATAACCAGTTTATAAAATAAAATGTAGTTTCATATGAAAATGGTTTTTAAAAATAACCGGTTTTTAAGATGTGGATCGGTTTGATTCTTTTGGACATTTTGAACTGGTTAAAATTTTGATTTAACGCTGTTAAAGAAAAATAAATAAAATAGGCATAAAAAAAGATAGGCATGATATCTCATGTCTTGAAAATAAAAAAAAATCTGGTTAAAAAATCAGATATGATGTGATAACTTATTAATTTTATAAAAAAATTTAGGGCTATTTTAGCTATAAAAAAAAGTGATCCAAACTTTTTTAAAGAAAGTCGACATTTTTTAATCATAAATTTTATATTAATTTGAAAATAAAAATATCAAAAGTTAATTTATTCTAATTTAAAATGGTTATTTAAGTAGTGACAGTTTATTAATTTCATGGTTTTTATTTAAAGACACTTATCATACCTATTCAAATGGATCATTCTTTTAATATTTTTTTTGGACTAATTAATTTGAAAAATAAAAATAAAAAAATTAATTAAAAAGAGTTAATTAAGTTACGACAAATATTAAATCTTGTGACTTTAATTTAGGCCATTTTGATTATGAGAATAGGCTATCCAAAAAAAAAAAACGGATCTTCTCATGTATGATTTATTAAATGATACATGAAAAGAATCTTTTTGTAATTTTTCTATTTTTTTTTCTTTTTCCTGATTTTTTTTATTTTTTATTAATTTTTAAAATCACAAACACTTAATTTGCTTTAATCGAAGGGATAACTGATAAGTACATATGAGTTATAACAACTTAGCAATCATGTAAACTTAAAATGAACTCCTTGAATGTTAAATTTATATATGGGTTATCGTTTCTCAAGCTGCCGGGCCCGGATATAATTTTATCTTCGGCTAATAAATCATAACCATACAAAAATGAATCAATGGTAATGAAGGAAGAGAGTGAAAAAGGGAATCATAATCATTCAAAGTTGAATCAATTAATATAAGAAAATAAATAAATAAAATGACGTAGTTTTAGGGTGGCCGGAGATAAACTTATCTCAAGTTTCCAGAGAAATATTTTTTTCTTAATATATATATTTATATATATATATTTGTCTAGTTAATGCAGATATGTTGTCTGTATTTAATTCCAAAACGACGTCGTTTTGAGATAAAAAATTTAAATAATTATAATTATAAAGGCTATAATAATCCTGAAATAAATTAAAATTACAAAAAATATCATGATTTCCATCCCAAAACGACGTCGTATTGGACTTACTGCAGATAACTTATATGCAGTAATTACAGAAAAATAAATAAATAAATATATATATATATATTCGTATTGGGTGTCGATGTGAAACTAAAACGTTTGATACAACTCTTAACTGTTTATTTTGTGAATCTAACGTTTATAATTTATTGTGTTACACTTATTAATTAATTAACAATTCTCAATAAATTATAACTATTAAATTGACGGAAATGAAAGATTTAAATTTTATATCAAACTTTTTAATTTGACACAAATGTTAAAAGATCGATTCACATATATAGTCTACTCAGAGTTAGAGTTCTTTGGTAATTGGTAAAGCAAAATTAAATTTTTCACAATTTTAATTTTTAATTTATAATTAATCACTTTAGTCATTTTATTTAATTTCTTTTTTGAAATAAAGAAATATTTTAAAATTTATTAATAATTTTTACAAGTAACTTAACCATTTAATAATAGATTTATCAAGGTATACAATGTTATTGAATTTTCACAATTTCCTATGCATTATCAGACTTTCGAACTTAATCTCAATTTTAAAAATCTAATTTTCAAATTACAAAGAATTCTTGTTTTCTCATATTTGCATTGTAACTTTTACCCGCGGGCTAACAAGTGCGGAACCCGAGTTGAGATTGTCCAGGCCCATTAAAAACGCGAATTACATTTGGGTCGGGTATATTGGATACAGATGCAAAACGCAGCGTGTTAGGGCAACCAGAGCGGGAAAAAAGAAGAAGCCATAAACATATACTATACAATAGAGTGAAGTAGGAGTGAGTCTACAAAGAGATGGCGCCAATCCTTCAAAGCTCTCAGCCATGGGTTGAGAAATAGTAACAACCTTTTTCTTTCTCAATTTTAATTTATTACTTTTATATTTTCTCTATCTCTTATTTTCGCAATTCTAATTTTCAATCACAATCGTATGTCTCAGCCGGCCAAAGCAAGTGAAAGACGTTGCTCACCAAGACGAAGTTGTTCGAGTACTCACAAACACCCTCGAAACCGGAAGCGTAATCACAATTTTTAAATCCCTCTTTTCTTCTTATACTTTTCAACATATTTTGATTCAATCGCTTTGATCTTGTGTTATAGTGCCCTCACATGCTCTTCTATGGTCCTCCCGGCACCGGAAAAACCACTACCGCACTTGCAATCGCGCATCAACTTTTCGGGTAACGTAACCTAACCTTGTTTAATGTTGTGCAAATAGATCTCTTAAGTGTCTTCAAGTACCTTTAATTCATTTCCTAATTGTGCTGTCACAACTATAAATTACAGGCCTGAACTCTACAAGTCTAGGGTGTTGGAGCTTAATGCAAGTGATGACCGTGGGATTAATGTTGTTCGGACTAAGATTAAAGATTTTGCTGCTGTGGCTGTTGGGACAAATCAGCGTAAGAAGTATGCAAAAAAAAAAAAAAATCGAATCCTCTTTTGAGGCTGTTGTTGTTTCTTTCTCCTTTCTATGTCTATTAGATTTGTTTAACTTACTCTCTTTTTTCGTGTTCTGATATTTCAGTGGTTATCCTTGCCCGCCATATAAGATTATTGTTCTAGATGAGGCTGATTCAATGACTGAAGATGCTCAGGCATGTTTTCTGTGTTTTTCATCCCTAACTTTTTCTTTTATTTTATCTTCATAAAGTGCTATGGTTTCACACCACCTGCAATTTGGTGTGCAGAATGCTTTGAGGCGTACGATGGAAACTTACTCTAAAGTTACGAGGTTCTTTTTTATATGCAACTACATTAGCAGGTACCTTGTCTTCCATGATACCATTTACTGATTACTTTCTTTGGTATTTTTAATCTCACTTCTTTAAGGAGTCAATGATAATTAGAGTGGCCATGGTAAGCATGATTTTGATTAATTGGGTACATTTCCAATGTTTTGATAGGTATAAGGTCCGATTCTGATGGATATCTTTCTTTGTGTTTAACTTAACTAGATATTTTTACTTTTTTGATTGTTACATCAAAAAAAATTTCTTTCAAACCTGCAAGAAAATTACTAGGATATCTTTATTTGTTTTTTGGGTAATTACCACACTAATATCATCCTCAAACAGTGAGGATTTCCCTCTTTGTAAGTTTCATGTCAAACCTGTTGATAAATGATAATGCTAAAATAATGTTTTGATAGTCTTTTTGTCCTTTGTTCATGTCAATGCTTTATCAAGGATAGGTGGTACATTGATTTTATACGTGACAAGGTTGTCATTTTTTGTAGGATTATAGAACCACTTGCTTCAAGGTGTGCAAAATTCAGGTTCAAACCGCTGTCAGAAGAAATCATGAGCAGCCGAATATTATACATCTGTAAAGAAGAAGGACTCTATCTTGATGCTGAGGTGGGAGCCCTAGAGCTTATATAGTGCTAGTGTTATTCTTGATGGTTTCAAGCCTGTCTATAGAGTTTTTGTTGACATCATAACAAATTATTTTAAATGCCTTTGCTTCCATAGGCTCTTTCAACCCTGAGTTCTATTTCTCAAGGAGATCTTCGTCGGGCTATCACATACTTGCAGGTGAGAGATCTCAGAGATGTTTCCTTATTAACATAGTAGGTCTTCATGGGTAATTTGTTTAACTGAGCCAGTTTCCTTTGAATAATCTGTGTGTATATATCTTTGAAGGCTATGATACAAACTTATTCTGAATTTCTGATTGACTCCACCAAACTAGTAACCAAGTTATCTATGTTAATAGTGCTGTTTTTTAGGAAATAAGTAATGTATATAAAACTGTTATTTTTTATAATGATCGTAAGACAAATTGTTCTGGTGTTGGCAGTTATTTGATTGTAGGAATGTATGCTTTCACTTTTTATGCTTTTCTAATGCTGGCTCAGTGATAAAATTCAATGGAAAGATGATACGCGGAGAGTCCATATTACCAAGCTGATAGGAGGGGAGAGCCTCTACGATTAATGGGAGTTATTTGATTGTAGGAATGTATGCTTTCATCTATATGCTTTTCTAATGCTTGCTTGGGAATAAATTCAATGGGAAGAGATGTAGTGGAGAGTCCACACATGCCAGGCTGATAGGATGGGATGGGAGAGCTTCTACTTGAAATGGGAGTTGTCACACCAGCCGATGGTGACTCATGCTGTTAACTTAAGAATCGTGTTTTTCTGATAAAACTTGGTAGAAAAGAGGTGTTACGGCCACTTATTTGCATCCTGCTCCATCCTTTAGGAAATATTTTCAAATGAGTGTTCAATTGCTTCCATGTAGATTTTTCTTTAACCTTTCATGCATAACTAATTGATTAGAATAAAATGGAATTCTTTAATGCACTATAGTTGGATACAAATGTTGCTATCTCCAAATAATGTTAATTTTTTTGTTAAATCAAGGCAGTCTTAAAGTAAAGGGATTTTTATGCTTTATGATTTTACTTTCTATTTCTGCGATTGTGTTAATTTCTTCTTCAACAACAATGTTGTCCAAGCTTTAGTATATTGCATCTATGTATATCCTAGTTATTATTTGAACTAACACAGTATTAATGTTGCAGTCAGCTGCTCGCTTATTTGGATCTTCCATTTCTTCAAAGGATCTGATTTCTGTGTCTGGGGTAGGTTGTGGCACTAATTTCCAGTGGCATTTTCTGTTTCTATTTTCAAAGGGAGCTAAAATATACATTTTAAAGCTGTTATGTCTGATAATGCACATTCTAAGACTTAATGATTGACATAATTATTAGCTAAAGGGCAAGGGATTTGAGTTGCAGTTTGGCTTTATTCTTATTATGAATAATTTCCTTCCTGGCTTTGTAAATTATATGGATAAAAAGTTTTTTCACTGGTCCTAATAGTGTTGTGCCATGATATATATAAGTTCACGACATTGCAGTTTGTTATGGCCGTCTCAATTGGTTAGCCCAATAAGACAGACCCAATATCAAGGGTCTAAGCCACCTCAGCCCTAACCAACCCTGTTGTGCCAGTGCTGCCACCCACTACACTGCTATCAGACATCCCAACGTAAGACAACAAAATGTTGTGTTGGGGCACTCTCTCCTCCCCTTTTGCCTCTTCAAGCACCAAAATATCTTACTGGGAACTCTCCCCTCTCATCCTCCCCTACACAGCAGCTGTTGTCAGCATTGCAGCAGCTGCAAAGTGTCTTGCCCCTGCCAGGCCAGGCTACGGCTACCTTGGCTCTTCCCCATAATGGTTGACTTGGCTCATTCCCCCACTAGATTGGAACCTATAAATACCCCCCATTTTTCACCATGAACACACACAATACCACTGTTTCATGAGTCGTTACTCTGTCAACTTGGAGAGCCATTGTAGCCATTCAAACACCACCCCTATTGATACACACTGCACTTGCACTTGGGACTTCCTAATATAGCCTTGGTCTATACCATTGCTATTAAGGGCACCCCCATAGCTACCACTACACCCTTCGGGGTTACATACCTATCTCTGTTGCATATCTAGCGGTTCACAGTGTATGTCATTTTGTGAAATATTGAATGTCGACAGCTATTGCTTGAAGCGGCTTCCTATGTGGTGGTATCTTCTATTTTTGCTATGTACCACCTTTTTGCACGATTAACTGATTTTCAATTTAAATTGGTTGTGTTTTTTGCGACATAATTTATGGTAATTTTTATGACAATGGACCACTTTTTTTTCTCCCTGCTTGTCCTGACTTTCTAAAATATCAATCTATCAGGTTGTTCCAGCAGAGGTTGTGGAGGCACTTCTTAAATCATGCAAAAGTGGTAATTTTGATTTAGCCAACAAGGAAGTCAATAATTTCATCGCAGAGGGATATCCAGCCTCTCAGATGCTAACTCAGGTCTTTTTTTGCGAGTTTCATCCTGGAATTCTTGTCAACAACCGTGCTTGCCAAGTTAAGTCTTTTACTGCGGAACTGATTTCATTTTTTTCAGTTATTTGAGGCCATTATTGAAGACGAAATATCAGATGAACAGAAGGCAAGAATATTCAAGAAGCTGGGTGAAGCAGATAAGGTTACTTAATGACGCTTTAGTAATTAATACACACACTAATCCTCCATACTTTTTGCTTTTCCTGCTCCTGGTTATGATTTTAACGCACAATTCTTTATTCTGTTAGCCGTTTTAATAGCCTCATGAGTTTGCTTAAATGCATATGCCTATTTTGGGTACAATTCTTAGTTATTGCTTGTGTAATTGCAGTGCCTAGTTGATGGTGCTGATGAATACTTGCAGCTTCTTGATGTGGTCAGCAATACCATGCAAGCTTTTTGTAACATGCCAGAAGGATTTGCATAAGAGGGTTAAATATTATATAGTCGGCATGTTAAATCCATAGGGTCAATTATTCTGCTGCAAAGAAAAAGAAACTCATGAAATTCTGTATAATGAAATCGAACTTGGGCTCCGTTGTTAACTTGCTTTGTGTAGAATTGAATTTTGAAGAATTAATCCTCGGTAATTGCACTCAAGTAACAGGTCCATTAAAAGCATGTCTTCTAAATACTACTAGCATTGGACATTCTTAACTACAAACTTAAGGCTGCAGCTTGGAAAATCAATATATAACGGGAGAATTTTGCTGTTTCTGCACTAAAATATTTAAAAAAGTTATGCACCGCCCTTTCCTTTCAAGTCCTTACTTCTAAAAGTGTTATCTCAGAACGAATTCAATTCAAATTTTGAATTTTTTAGTTCAACTGCAATTTATTTCGTTTGCGTCTTGTTGATTTAATAATTTTATCAGAACAGAATTTGGTGAAAATAAAAGAGGAAGGATATTTTTACTACCAAAAATTTCTACTACCAACTCACTACCTATCTAATCACTATTAGATCAACATATTCTCTTTTTTCAAAAACTTTTTAGCATTCTCTCTCTTTGATCCAATGGTCATCCCTCCTCAAAATAAAATTACTACCTAGAATCATCTTTAACTCTACAGTTAATAATCACAATAGCATTGAGCCAAGGATCTTGTATTTCAAGTTTTGTATTTCTAATGTTCACATGCCCAAGAATAGTTCATGAAAATATTGTTCCATTTCGATAATACAAGTTTGTGTATTTATCTTGTTACTGCCTTTTTTTTCTTCTTTTCCTGAATACTGTTACTGTCGTTTTTTCTCTCATACAGATGGATATAACATGCATGTGGCCTGTTTGTTAGGAAAAATTATTTCATAACTGTATGATTTCATGAAGCTTTTAATTAATTGAACGGTCAGAACGAGGATAATAAGCATGCCGAAGATTATTTCCCTCAGGAAGCAGTAATTGCTGAAAATGAGATCCATAAGTATTCTTTTGCCTCATGATAATGTTCAAGAACATTAACATTATTCATTAATTCTGGTGTTGCATGACAATATTATTATGATGCATGGAGACTGTTCTAGTATTCATAACCTACAATTAATCTCATTGTTCGGCCTGCCTGGCATTGTCTTACTCAAGACTCAAGAGTCTAGTGGTGCCAAATAGAACTTCCTTTTCCCTTTCAAGTACGAGAAGCGCTTAAATTTGTCCCTATGAAAATGATTACACGTGGTTCAAAACTTCAACTTGTCCCATTGAAAATGAACCGTTAAATGTCTATTCTTGCTAATCATGTAGAATCTTATTTTATGGATTTTTTTACCGTTACGGTAAAAAAAATTAATTTATATTCATTATGCGAATGTTGTTAACTTATTTCTCCTTGGTTGGAAAAAAAATTTTAATATTGCTTTTTTTAATAAAAAATTTCAAAATTGTAGTAGTATTGAATATATTTACAAATGTGTAGTACTCAAACACGTCCCACATGGGCGTGACCCGATGAAGAGAGACACATCCCACGAGGGCATGTTTCATCATATGCTGAGACATGGCACAAAAAGTCAACAGTTTACCCGTAAAATTATTTTTAAAATTATTTGTAAAACA
Source organism: Gastrolobium villosum (assembly GCA_032173675.1). Taxonomy (NCBI): domain Eukaryota; kingdom Viridiplantae; phylum Streptophyta; class Magnoliopsida; order Fabales; family Fabaceae; genus Gastrolobium; species Gastrolobium villosum. Next base: position 85,038 of record JAVKPL010015924.1, read on the forward strand.
AAGAGGTCTGTTTGTATGATTGATGAAGAGACACATTAATTATGGATCTTATAATTTAACATTAATTTATCTTGTTTTATGTCCTACACTTAAAATTTAATTTGTATAATTAGTGAGTGAATTAATTACATAGGGTGAATTAATAATAATAAGTCAAATCTAATTCTAATAATATGTGAACTGTGAAGGAAACATTGAGATGCTACCACATAAGGGTAGAGATCCGCTTAGGGATTAACGTATTTTTATTGGGAATGGATCCTCTCATGTGCTAATTAATATGACCATATTATTTGGGGCAATTATAACAATACATGGGTGAATGAATGGTGATAAGGGAGGAGAGAGAAAAGAATATAAAAATAGGAAGTTACACAATCATCACCGTTAATTCAATTATTAATGATTAAGATCCTCCCACATTACATGATCATGTTAAATTACACAAGAGAGGATCCATTTCCATTTTTATTAGGGGTTTGCATTCATTATTTACATGACCACACAGTTTCCGACACACACAATATTTTATGGAATCCACATGTTTTGAAGAAAAAAAAAAGTTACGGCACACAAAATGAATCTCTATAACATCACAGAAACACTTTTTCTATAACATTATACTAGAACAGAAAATAAGTTAGACACACAATTATAAAAGGCATAAACTTAAAAACTTCGACAATAACTATCAAAATCCTGATTTTATGCAATTCCCCCCCCCCCCCCCCCCCCCCCCCCTGAATACTATCAATTGACTATCATCCATTGAGGCTGCTATAATGAAAATCATAACCTCGAACATTCAATTGATGCATTGATTGGGGACTCTTTGGCTTATAAGAGACAAAAATAACTAAAAATCAGAGAAATTCACGTCCGCTGAAATCGGAGCGATCATTCTTTTCATTTCAAATCCTCACAAGAAAAAATAACACCAAGAGAGTATAGGTCCAAAATCTCATTTCTCAAAAGACGATTCAAATCTTAAATTTGATATAAAAAAGTCCAAAACACAAAGCTTAGTCACATGGCATGTACTTTGGTTTTCTAATAACGGGAACAAAGTCAACAGCTACTCATATCAAAATGGACCCCGTAACAACAAGTGTGGGTCAATCAAAGATTCAAGAGTCCCCACTAATCCATCCCTTTAATTTCGCTATGCAGTACTCGCCACTCTCCATATAAATGCACCCTAGTGCTCATAACAACATGCCACACACAAACTAAATGCTTAGTTTTATGTTTTTTTGTTTAAAATAAGGTTTCGGAGAATAAAATTGAAAACAATGAGTGAGAATGATGATTCATTCAAGAAGGCAGGAGCAGTTCCATTCAAATGGGAAATAAAACCTGGGCTCCCCAAAGCCCAACCACAATTCCACCACCAGAAGCCGCGTTTTCCGTCACCGGAATCGCCGTCATTGAAGCTGAGGCCGCCGCCGGTGGGGCAGTACCCATTTTATTCGATGGAGCTTCGGAGTCAGTCCTTCCGGTCTACTCCAAGGGTCCGGTCTGAGCGATTGCGGTTCGACCGGTCCATTCTTCTTCGAACCGAGAGCGTGTCTTCTACTACGAGTTGTTTCTTTTCGCCTTTTCTTAGGCGATTACTGAGGAGAAAGAAGAAGGTTCCGAAGCAAGTGGTTGAACCCGATTATACATCGGAGCTAGAAACGCTTCCTCGGTGGTCCTTGTCGTCGAGGAAGTCTTTCTCGCCGTTCCGGATCTCAACGTCGTCGTCTTCTGTGGCGTCGTCGCCCCGACCCGTGAGCGATGCTGAATGGGCCGGGTTCGGTCTTTTTTGAAAAGCTAGCGTGTTTAGTCATTTTCGGTTTTTATCTTTTTGGGGTTTACGTGTGTGTAATTGGAATCGCACAGAATTTTCTTTTTTTCTTAATGGAAAAGGGTTGTGCTTATGCTTGTTGGTGTAAATATATATCATTTGCGAATATTAGAATGATCAGTGGCTTTTTTTTGACAAAAAAGTGTCTAACCTGTATTAGTTTTTACGGTTTCGCGTCTCTTTGGATCTCTGTGCTCTCTGTTTTCTATTAATTTCTTCTCAGTTTCAACTTTTGAATTTGGTTGCGGGGATACGACATACAACGACAAATTATGATATTAAATAATATTTTGATTATATTTAAGATTTAATAATTTAACAAAAAAATAAAAATAAATTTATAATACCCAATCAAATTTGTAAATAAATATAAAATATCCTAAATATTTATATTAAAATAAAGGTAAATAATTATAATAATTTAACGAATCTAATAGTTATCACAAAAAACTTAATGAAACACAATCTTTGAATTTTTTATTTTTTTGTTGAGTTTCTCCGATGCGTATTAAAGTATCATAGTGTCTGAGAATGTCAGAAAATGTTGGATACGACATATCAGATTTTTTGAAGTATTGATCTAATAGTGGCGGACCCAGAAAATTGTACGAGAGGGGACGAAAATTTTAACAAATCCAATTTATAGAATTTCAGATAAAATATAATTTAACAAGTAAACTGAATTGACGAATTTAACATATTTGTAAATAAATATAAAATGTGCCCATAACAATGTATATTAAAATAAAGGGAAATAATTATAATAATTTAAAAACATGTACCATCACTCACAAAAAATGAAATATATATTCTATGTTGGGGACATATACATATTTTTTTTCATATTTGGAGAGTATCATGATAGGATGAGTCAGAAAATGTTGGATACACCACCCCAGAAAGTATAGCTCAAAAGGTGGGAGAAAATTGCACCAGAGGCCACATTAATTTTCAAATCCAATTTATAGAATTTCAGATAAAATATAATTTAACAAGTAAACTGAATTGACGAATTTAACATACGTTGTTTCATTGCCATGTGCCCATAACAATGGTGGAAAGTAGAGAAATCGCAATCTAAAACCAGAATCATGATACACCACCCCAAAAAATAAATATATATTCAAGGTTAAAGGCCACATTTTATTCAAATCCAACCAAGAGGACTATATCCATCCACAATGACCGTCCATCCACGCCCCCATGGATCCAATCATGGGCTGTACCTAACAATATATCTCTTTGGATCTACAACTGTTGGTGCGTATTTCAATTGATTAAAATATATATTTACGACCCTTTTTAATTTAATCCTTATAATTATTCATAAACTGTACTGTATTTAACGTGCTACTGGTCTAAAATTCTAAATGCTTTTGCTTAATCTAGATCCCTAGGAAATTATTAGAACCCCTACAAAAATGAACTATGGAGCAGTGAAACATTGTTACACCTTTTTTAATAGGTTATTAGAGAAGCGGAAACAATGAAACAATGAACTGTTGAATTTTTACGCTACTCTTTTGCTTTCCATTTGTTTACCATAAGGCTTGATCTGTGCCATTAATAATTAGATATAATTATTAATAGTGGTGTAGTACTTACGCATATTTTGTTTCAAGTATTCATTGCCATTTCATGTGTGTAAAGAAACATCCCTTTGCTTTTGAAACTAGAAACCTTTCCAAAATTCTCCCCTTTTTTGATGTTTCATCTTCTGATTTCTTTATAGCATAACTATTGGAGGGGAGATATTCTAACTATAAAAAATATCCACTACCAACTCACTACCTCCACAATTACGATTGGATTAAAGAGAGAATGTTAAAAAGTTTTTGAAGAGAAAGAAAATATTAATCCAGATAGTGGATTGGTAGTAAATTTTTCTAATAGTAAGAATATCCCTTGCTGTAACTATTGATTATTAATCTGGAATAAGCAGTCTTAAAAGGTAAGCTGGTATGTTGAGTTTGGGATGCACCATGCTGGAGATGTTAACGAGCCACATTCCATACTCTGATTTGGAACGTATATGTGTCATTTTATTGCTGTTTTCATTCCCATTACCATTGGCAGCCCATAGTAAGTGTTCCGGGTAGGGCCTGGGCCCCGTGGCCCAGGTTACTCTCGGCTTAGGATATCCAGGTATTCATGTGCCATCGGACAGGATATGAGCCTGCCTCGGCCCACCAGCCCGGGACGTAGGTCCACGATCATTTTTTGGACAAGCTGGAAACGTTTCTAACCTTTCTGTGGTGGAATTCTCAGGGGTAATGAAGAGATACAACATTGCTTGATCACTGCAGAGTATATGAATATAATGATAGTGTGTGGTGTGTATTGAAAATCAGATGACAGTTCTGTGAGGAGCCTTCCTATTTATAGGGGCTGGATTTGAATTGGTGTGGCTGAGCTGTAGTGACGTGGGATCATAATGCTTTTCGGCCGTTATTAGAGGTTACATAACGTCTTCATAACTACATTTTCAGATATTTTGAATAGGGAATACATTGGTAACATTGAGGGGGATATTGGGTACATTAGTACTTATATTATTATCATGATCCATAACAGTTTCTAACCTTTCTGTGGTGGAATTCTCAAATGACAGACAACATTGCTTCCGTCCATATCAATGGATTATTTGGTTCTTTTAGTCTAGATGACAGTTCTGTCCTTCATTGAATGGAGAACTTGTGTCTTTTTTTAATTTTATTTTGTAGACCATTAATTTGCAATGATAGCAGTACATTAGTACATTGAGATATTAGTACATTAGTACCTATTATTATCATGTTACACACTTTTCGATGATTGTCCAATCTCTTTTCTATTTATTTATATATATATATAGGTGGTAGGGTCCAACTATAAACAACAAACCAACAAATATATCATGAGATTATACATATATATAGATAATTTATCTCTTTTAACATGAGATTATACACATATATATATATATATATATATATATATATATATATATATATAGAGGAGGGATATTTTCACTACCAAAATTTTTCACTACTAACTTATTACATATATAATCATCATTTGATTAACATTTTCTCTCTCTTCAAAAACTTTTTAATATTCTCTCTCTTTGATCCAATGGTGATGTGATAGATAGTAAGTTTATAATTGGTAGTTGGAATATCCTACTCATATATATATATATCATTTGCCACCGGTGTCAAATTTGAAATTTGACATCTCATCTGAGAGCCGTTAGATAAAAAAAATCAACGACTCTGATTTGTAAGCATGTGATACCATTGCTCTTTCTTGATGTAATGACTCTCAGATGAGGGTCAAACTTCAAATTTGACACTGGTGTCAAAGGATCCTACCTCATATATATATATATATATATATATATATATATATATATACGGAAATGTTATACTTACTACTTATATTTGTTACTATTTCTTACTACCAAATCCTAACCGTTGATTTATATATATATATATATATATATATATATATATTACAACCGTTTTGGTTAAGATTTGATAGTAAGAGCTAGTAAGAAAAATAAGTAGTAAGTATAATCTCTTCCATATATATTATTTTGGTAATTAATAACACCCTTATATTAAAACATGACATTAAATGATTTATTTCTCGAATTTTGTTATGCAGAAGTTAGGAAGTGTGTTATTAGTGACTTGATTTTTAAGTTGCAGTTACTATTGACATTTTGTTTGAAAATATTCCAATCGGCTCAACGTATCATGATTAATTCGATTTGGGACGTGTTCAAGATTAAAACTTTAAATTCCTCTCAAAGGTGATATTGGAGAGGATCGAACACATGCTCTTATCCCCACCTGCTCAACTCTCATGCGCCAACTGAGCTACTATCATTTGATTACTGTTGACATTTTGATGTTGGCAAAATCAACTCTTAGGATTCAAAGTAACTCACTAGAATAGAGTGGGTTAGCAGTGATTTATTGTATACAAAAAAGAGTAACTCATTACATTTACTCTTAAACTAATTAAGTGGATCTTTTATTGTAAAAATCATTAGTGATCTGGATTCACTACATGCAAGATAAAAACATAATTACTAAAGGCCTAAAAGACCCCTGCGACATAGCCTAAAAGGTAGAACATCTCGCCGAAGAGGCATGAATCTAGCTAAAGTATTTGGCCAACAAGACAATATAACTTAACCTGAAAGGAACTATCATTGCCGAGGTCAGCAGCTCAAGCAAGTTGGCCACCACCAAGAACCAATGAAAGGATGACAGCTCCTACTTGAGAGAATATCTATAGAATATATTCTGAATATAGGCTTGCCCACTAATGAATAGCCATAGAGAAGCCACCCTTCTCTACCAATCTATATGAACACCGCCTCATGAAGTACGGTGATAAACACGATGCTTAAGCACTATAAATACAAAGGTCATTGACCCAGGTATGATATCTCTAGTTTAATAGTTGAACCTCCTTGGATATCTAACTGACTTGAGCGTCAGAGTGTCTTTGTAGGTACCTCAAGTCGCTTCCAAACTACACAGATAAGAAAAAGCATTGTCCAACCATCTCGCAACTTAATAAACCATCTCGCCAAGCATCCAACATCATAACATCAACACATTTATCTCTCCTTCTCTCCATCAACATCCTCTACCTTCAATTGTGTGGTTAGGCCCACCCAAACTGCTGTTGGACTGATCATTGGTGCCATCTGTGGGAACAGTAAATTTCGACTCCCACTATATACAAACAAAAAACATGGTTGATACTAGGAGCAAGATGTCAAAAATCCCAAATCGCATCGAGTGGCAAAAATAAGGAAGGTTAAGCATCCCACCAAAGGAATGCCTCATTTATTGCACCAGTTTCTCCCTAGAGAGACCTACCAACAAACCAACAAATCTTAGAGCTCCTTAAACAACAAACCCTAAAGATTGAAACAACAAAAAGAGTTGCAAAAGCTAAAAAAATCACTGGTTTAGCCTAAAAAATAGTCAGATAATGAAAGATCTAATGAAAAATATTAAGAATTAGAACCATAATAAAAAGATCTTGGTCATTTTCATAAAGGCAAGCGAAAGGTAGATGATCCCCAGCCTCATGTTAGCCACGAGGATAACCACCATGTGGACCAAAATTTCCACCAGAATCCAAAAACAGTTTCAAAAGTGGCTCGTCCTTTTACCACACAGATCATGCACCTGCCTATTCCGAGGGATATAAAAACCACTACAGAAAAATACAATGGAAAAGAGACCTGTAAGAACATTTGGAGCAGTTCCATACAAATATGCCTGGTCAGGATGTTCCTGATAGCGTAGGTTGTCATCTCATTCCCAACAATAGTGAAATAAATTGCTCTTATGTGGTATTCAGCTTTGCCATCAAACTCAATCAACAATTAGGAAGATCTCGCCAACCAATTCTTGGTGAGATTCGCAATAAGCAAAACTCAATATAAATCCACGCTTGCACTTAAAACTATAAAGCATGGTGCTAACGAGACCTTGCGAGGTTTCCTTAATAGATTTTTTGGTGAAGCCTTGGTGGTAAGAGATCTTGACCCACAAGTCTCTTTACATTTTATTAATGATGGTCTACTTGATGGATCATTTTCTACATCTTTGGCCAAACAAAGTCCAAAGACCATTGAAGAGTTATGAGCAAGATCCGAGAAGTTTATAAATCTCGAAGATTTCAAACGATCTCGTGAAGATCCAAGTGAAAAGCTTGCGGTCAGTGAATTGAAGAGAGATTTCCAAAAGAGGTTTAAGGAGACGAAAAGTATTAAAAATTTGACAATTATACACCATTCAATACATCTAGATATCGCATCTTGAAGCAAGTTCTTCAAATCGGTTTTATCAATATCGCCATGCCTACTCCACCGAATAAAAGGGGTAAACTTGATGAAACTAAATTTGTGATTTCCATGAAGACATAGGTCACTCCACTGAAGAGTGCTTCGACCTCAAAAATACTATTGAGGCTCTGATTAGATAAGGGAAACTCAAAGAGTCTATTGTCACTTGTAAACAAGATAAAATTCAAAGAAAGTGGGATAGAAGTCTCGATCAGGATAGGAATCCTCCTAGATGACATTATCAGGAAAGGAGGAATTATAGACAAATCAATAACAGGCGAGATGACACACCCACCAATTACGAGCGCTATGACAGACCTAGGGAAAGCTCCCCACGTGAAAGGAAATATAATGGACAACCTACATCATGAGAGCATAACCAACCTTAGTTGCCCAATAATGTTGCTGGAGTGTTGGGGACTATCGCGGGAGGTGCTGCAGGAGGGAGAGAAACCTATTCCAAGAGAAAAAGGCATCTAAAAGCCATTATGACTGTTAACAACCGTCCAAAAGCCCTATATTTCCCAGTCAAAAAAGATCCCATAAGTTTTGATGAAGATGACTATTGCAACATAATCTGAGAACATGATGATCCATTAGTCATCTCTGCGTATATGGAAAACCTACAAGTAAAAGAATCTTCGTGGATAATGGGAGCTCAATTGATATTATATTCTGGGAAGCTTTCAGAGGCTTGAATATCCCAGAACAATAAATAGCACCTAGCCAGATTGATTTGCTAGGATTCTTAGATGAATGCGTTCAACCAAAAGGCACGATTGAGAAAATGACGAGGACCCCATCGAGCAAGAAAGAGAATAGAAGAGAAAGAAGAGACAAAAGGAATAGTCTAAAGCCTCCTTAGCCCTCTTCCTCGCCACCAAAGCCTCGTGAACAATCCTATATGCCTTGGCTTTGGCCATGCCTAGGGCTTTGGCCATGGACGAAGAAGCAATCTTGAAGACACAAAGGAGCACAAAGATGAGGTTTTTATCGAGCAGGGAATAACATTGGAATTAAGAATAGAGAAGAAGGAGAAGTTAGGTTTGGAGCATGGTGGACAGAGGAACGAAGAAGGAGGAGGTGAAGGACAGAGGGTATTTTTGTCTGAAAAATTTGAGAAAATTTTCCCACCTTGAGGGATTTTTAGAATACCATGTGTAAGGTGATATTATTGGTTGGGATTTTGTATAATAGAATTTAAAATACTAGGAATATAATTTTTCGAGGAAAATTTTACACTTCATTCAACCAACATAAAAAAATAAGAATTTTAAAATCACTTTCCCAGAAAAAATAAATTTTTTTGATGTACCAAACGGAAAATTTTAATATGCTCCTGCACCCATGTGGTCCTTCCATTAAAATAATGACATGTGGAATTTTTTATTTTTTTCCCCTTCATTTTTTCTCTCTCCTCAATCTCTCTTTCACTCTCTCTCCTCAACCCCACCCAATCTTTCATGGGCTGGGAGCTCTAAAATAAGTCTCGTATCAAACATCCTAAGTTATGATTTAAGCTGCTTTTAGTCTAGAAAAAGTAAATAAATATGATGATGTCATATACCATGGAACTTGCTTTAACTCGGGGATCGAGAGAATAAAGAAATTTAAGGGAAGCAAAAAACTACAGTGCTCTCTAATTTCTATATAAAATTATAAATTCTTTTACATATAATCAACATTTAATCATTTACCAATTAATTTGGGATTTCATCGCATTTAACACTCTTCATATTCACTTAAATAGAAACATATTCACACTTCACCTAAAAATGCCATAAGAAAAGCTAGAAGCTGTATGAATATGGATCTTAGCTCTCTAAGCAAAATTTTAATTTTGTGATAAATCACAGAAACCATCATCAATAAGATCAAAGTCGGATAAGTGCTAACTACTAAGTTAGTATAAGTAAATAAGGTTAACCGTGGGGATAGGATACAGCTACCGGGCTTGGTGACTCATTAAGGAAGAATATAAAACTCACTTGAAAGACATTTTTGTTTTCTTATGTATGTAATGATGACTAAGACAAGATGAACAATTTCATTTTCTACTGTAGAAGTGAATACTATATTTTAATATCTTAATCATGTTACGCAAATAACTAATATTTGATTTAAAAAAAAAAAAACATGATGGCCTTTGACTACTGTAGTTGTACAATTGATATTAACAATTTTAATTTTATAAACATTTTAATATCTGAAATTCTTTTTAGGTCATGGCAATAAAAAATAACTAATATTATGAAAAAATGGTCATGTTAGTCCTTCTGTCAATTGTAAAAAAATGATTTTTTTTCATCATTTTAGGAATCAATTTGATCCTTTTATATTGCCAGAGACTAAAAATGATTTTGTGGATATTGCCAGAGATCAAAAGGGATGTTTACTCTCTAATTTTTAAGCGGTGAGACAGCGTTGAGTTCTCCTTTGGCTATAGAAGAAAGTCAACAGCAGATTCAACTATCTAAACCGTTACCAATTTTGACAGTAGTTCGATCAAAATGAGTATAATCAAACACTTCAGAATATGGCATATGCTGTTGTTGTCCGTATATTGTAGGTAGAAAGAGCGTTGAATTTTTTTATTTTTTTTTGGCTTCCTTTCACTCTTATCACCTAAATTGAAAATTGAGATGAACCATGGACTTTTTATTTTTAAAATCTGAATAAATCATTTCGAACACTAGCGGACCAGAAAATAGCAGACGTTTCCATTATATTCTCAATGTTGTATAAATTTCAGAGACATGTAATATAAAATTATTAAAGGTTCATTTTTTCTGCAGTTAATATTACAGATAAGTTATCTGCGATAAATCCAATACGACGTCATTTTGGGACGAAAATCATGATATTTTTATAATTTTAATTTATTTCAAGGTTATTATAGTCTTTATAATTGTAACTTTTTAATCTTTCAATCCCAAAACGACGTTGTTTCGAGAGTAAATGCAATAACTGCAAAAATATTTTTCGGAATTATTAATTGGGCCTTTACTTATTAGTATGATTTTTTTGAGTTGGATTACTTCTTTATCCAAGACCAAACACGAGTTCATAAGTTGGATTCTCACGCTTCTTGTTTTCTTATGGAATAAAGTCAGCACAAATCTTTACTTATAAAATTAAATTTGTGAGTTGAATTGGTTTCTCTATTGAATGCTAAATAATTAGCCATTTCATTTAAGTTGCAACGTAAAAGCCATTGCAAACTATTGAAAGCATTTTGCAGGTCGCTACCATTAAAGTCTATGTCATCTTAAATCAGCTATAAATTTATCACCACATTTAATTTTTTTTAACACAACTTTTTATCTTGGATTTCAATTCTCATTTAACATGAGAAATATAAAACCCATAAATTTATCACCAAAACCTTGAGAGTCTTCAACTAGCTAGCAATTTATTCTTATTGTCATTGTTTGCTTTCTTATATGCTAATCAATACAGCGTTTCCAGCCAAATGGGTGAATTTAATAAACAAATTAACTCGTGAATCCCGGACAGTAGGTATGCTAATTAATAAATAGGAAAAACTATTCTAATGCTACATGAGAAGTTCTTCCTCTTACACATCCTTCGATGTGTCATATTTTTCTTTTCTTTTATTTATTTTTTATTTTTTTCAGTGATGGAGCTTACAAGTTTGTCTATATGACATGAGATAATTTATCTCCTTTAACATAATATTAATAAAACCCTTAATAAATTATATAAAAACGACTTTCATGAAAATGACTCTCAAACAGAAGTTACAGAACTGTGACAAAAATGGCGCCTTCGATACATAGAAGTATTGCGCCACATAAATCACATATTTAGATTGTGTGGTTCTATTAATTAGCTATCTGACACATAAACCATGAAGCTAGTGAATTCGGAGTTCATTACAAATGTAGACTTATATTAGAAAGAGACAAACGGATTTCGGTTATTTATAATTAGGGGTGTAAATGGGCTGGGTTAGCTTAGACTGGGCTTTGGCTTTCCTTGTCCAAGCGTACGTAAAAGAATTTCAACCTATCTGATCTACTGGCCTATTAAAGATTTTATTTGTAGGCCAAGTTCAACATATTTAAAAAAATAAGAAAATCTGACATGGCCTACAGGCCTTGTAGGCTTCCCACTATAGATACTAAGATAAAAAAAATAATTGTATAGAGCAAAGAAAGTTCCATTCATACATGCATTAATACTTCTCATAAGAAAAAAATGACAAAAAAGAAAAAATCAAAATAATACCCCAGACGAAGCCGAGAGTGCAGAAACAACGTTGCACATAAAAAATGTCATATATGACACGTTTTGCCATATTAAATAAAATTTTTAATATATATAATATAATTTATATTTAATATATATAAGAGTTCATTATAAGTCATATAATCAATCAAATACTTAAATTTCATATCATAAATATAAATATAAGTATTTTTTCATACTTTGTTAATTTTTCATGTCAAATTTCATAACAGAAAAAAATCAATTTATAAATTATTTCTTTTATATTTACTTAACAAAATAAAATTAAGATTGTTTATAAAAAAAATTTAAGATTTAAAAAAAAAACGTGTCCGAGCGTTGACCACGTGTCGGACGCGTGTCCGAGCGTGTCGGAACGTGTCCGTGTCGGACACGTGTCCGACACATAAATTTTCAAAAATTTCACGCGTCGGTGCTTTCCAGGCTGAGAGTGAGAAGCCGCGGTGCACATAAAAATTAGAGTTGGTATTGGTACTTTATTACAGGTTCAAGGCTTTATGTCAAACTTGATAAAATTGACCTATGCCTATTTGATTTCTAAAAGGTCGGGTTAAGCCAGGCTCAATGTAGGCTGGGCCAGCCTGGCCCATTTACCCCCTACTTATAATAGACAAATTTCCAAAAACTATTAAAACTCTTGTCAAAATCATTAAACAATATGACAATATAAATACAAGTATAAACCTATTTTACACGGATAGTGTATCAAGATTAATTCTAAAATTAATTGCATATAGGAAGACAAGATAAGATTGTTAAGTCTTTCGTTAGAATGTATTCCAAAATTAAGCATGGTGAATCGATAAGAGGGGCATGCAACACGACTTCAATATCACCTTAATCAATTTTTTATTTTATCAAATTAAGAATACCATTTATTAATAAGCTTGGCTTGCAAAGACGATTTGTTTTAATTAGTAAGCTATCTTAAAGTAGATTAATTAGTCAAGTAATACAAATCATTGGACTTATTATATATGGGTGTGTGTCTGTCTGTATATCGTGTGTGTTGTGCGTGTTTGCGTGTGTTGTGTGTGTGTGAACCACGTGCCTCTGTATCTTTTGGGTGAGGAAAAAATTAATTTTTCTTCAAACGTTGGCATTTGCCTTGAGTACAAAAATTGTCTTTAGAATTTGAACCTTTGCATTATAAGAAAGTCCACTCCTATAAAGTTAGGGGGGTTAAGTTTACAAACTACATTGTGAGAGTGTACTCATATAAATATGTACTCTACGGAATATATAATGAAGTTTATAAAAATTTATAAATAAAAAATTTGTAAATATAACTTATCCTAAAGTTTTGTTTCTAATTTAAATAAGAAAAAGTTGGTAGATATTTAAAATGTGTCGCAGAGCAAATAAACATAGACAATTTTATCAATTTAATCAAAAAATGATTGTAAATATATAAACGACATCGACACGTTAAAAAAATTTTGATTTCAACACGTTAGGACACGTTTTAATATTAAATAATATTTTTAATTTATGTAGTGTATATTATATTTAATATTCAATAATTTAACAAAAAAATGAACATAAATTTATCAAATTCATAAATTTTGCAAAGAAACATAAGATATCTTAAATATTTATATTAAACTCAATAAAGTAATAATCGTAATCCAACGAATCTAATAGTTGGAACTAAAAACTCAACGCGTGACGCAACCTTTAAATCTTTTTTGAATTTTTATAACGCGTGTTGGAGTGTCGAGGAGTGTCCAATTTAATCATCAGCACCATATCATGACTCCGAAAATTTTACTTTGGAATACAAAGTTTAAGGTCAAAGGTTTCCCTTGTTAGAGGTTTTGCATATTTGATACATTGTTCTTTATATATTAAACGGTTATACGTGTTAGATATGTAAAATTAATCTTGAGCTTTTCCTATAAATCTAAGCTTTTCGAAGATAAGTTCTTAATAAGAAATTTGGGTCTCCTTAATATGTAGTCGATAATATGATCCTAAACTTTAAAGCTAAAAGTTATTGTATAAGCGAGTATGTTAGAAATATAAGATTAATTTTAAGTCTTCACCTAATTAACATTTTAAAGTTATAAGAGAGTTGATCTCTCTCTTTCTCTCTCTCCTTAAGCAATAATAGAGTTGATCTCTGATAATATAGTTTACCACAATTTTTTATTTTTATTCTTTTGTGCGTTGACTTAAACAAATTACTCTACAAGATTTATGTTCCCTACTTCATGCAAATGGTGAGTTGTCATCTGAACAAGATATCATGCATTAGTCCAAATACAATAATACCATTATATATAATTAATGCTCGGGACTTCATTAATTAAATTAATATCCGTCTTTTTTGCTTGATTTTCCCCCTTGTTTTTTCTTTATATATATATATATATATATATATATATATATATATATATATATATATATATATATAGTTCAAGCTATTTTTGTATTACAGGGAATTAATTAATTAAATTAATATCCGCCTGTTTTTCGTGGACTTTCCCTTGTTCTTTCTTTATTAAAATAGTCATTTTTAAGAAATAACTATTGTTAACTTTGATGTTATCTTATAAACTCGTTGTGATTTGTGGAGTCAGAATAAAAATGAGAGAGTAATTATACCGAACCCATTGATATGTTAAGTATCTTGTCTCGACATTGCAATATGATTAAATTTTTGTAGCTCATGATTAAATATTAGAATAATGTTATTCACCTTACACACTTATATACAAATCATCGTAGGTCATTCAACTATATACACATTGATCGGAAGTTATGTGACAGAAAAATGATAAACAAAAAACATTTAAGGAATGAGATAATAAAAGGGAACATCAGATTCAAATTGTCATCGGTAAGCTAACCGGTTGCATTAGATTTAGATTTCAAACTATTTTAATGGATTATTTTTGGATAAAAAAAATCCATTAGTATTCAATTAGGATTATAAAGGATTGAAAAAAAAAATCACGTGGTATTCAATAGGGGTATTCATCAACCGAACCGAACCAAACCGATTCAAACCGTGGTGACCGAACCGAAAAACCGATAATTGAATAAATCGAAAAACGAAAAATCGAAAATTGAAAAAAAAAAACCCATAAATTTTAATTGAATTGGATCGGTTTTCGGATTTATTGATGAAAACTGATCCAATATATTAATTTTTTTCTACCTACTTGGGCCTATCCCCAATCATATCCCAACACTTTCTAAACCCAAGACCCATTAACCCATCAACTAAACCCAAGAAAAAATCTAGTCACATCTCATCAATAAAATTTTATCTTTGTAGAGCTTCATATCTTATTGCCAAAAATATATATATATTATTGTTTACAGATGTTTTTGTATTTCAAAAGATTTTTTTTTATAAAGCCAATATATACAAAAAATGTTATTTGCACACTAATTATGAAACAAATTTTAGGATTTTCAAAAAACCAAAAAAAATTGTATTGGATTGGATCGGATTTGAAAAAAAAATCCAAACCGAATGGATGATTACATGATCAAACCGAAGGGATTGGATCAGATGATTTTTACTTTCTAAACCGATCCAATACAGACCGCGAACACCCCTAGTATTCAATTAGGATTTTATAAGATTATTTTAGAGTCCATCCAATTATTTGTTGATATTCAATCAGGATTTTAAACAAAGGAAAAATGATCTTTTGGTATTCAAAAATTTGATAATTTTAATGGATTTTCTATTAGTGTGAATTTCATGAGACTTCTTAATGAAAAATATAAATATGATTCTCTCTCACAATCTCACTCTAACCCCTAGGATTTTTTGATATTTCTCTATTGCATTGTCTTCTTCTTCCTTTGCCGGGTTGGCCCGCTTGAAACCTGGTTACGCAATGGGAGTTTCGTTAAAGCTCAAAAATAGCAGACTTTTGAGCAATTTTCATCACAAAACAACACAGAAACAACAAATCAACAATATTCTAATATAATCCATCTCAAAACAATAGATTTTTTAGAGGTTTTTGAAGTTTAAAAAATAATTTTCTAAGTTATGGGTCGCGATTTTCTTGGCACGAAAAAGTATGATTTTTGTATTAAAAATAACATAAAACAATGGAAAAACAACGGGGAAACTAAAATTCTCAAACCAATTTTCGTTTTACATCAATGAAACAAGATCAATTTAAAGAAAGATTGAAAATTTCAAAATATAAACTCTATATTTTGTAACAATACATTCTTGACGAAACTCCTTTGTTATACATAGAAAACGATTTCAAATTGTTTTTGTGTCAATAGATAACTAATTTTTTTTTTCAAAAACGCTAAAGCAATTTAAGGTTTCGATGTATCAATTGAAATAATTTATGAAATTTTCTAAACTTTCATGTAATAAAATCAAAAAATTCAGATTCAAAATTTTCTTAAAATACTCAATGAAAACATGCATATGGTTAGAAAACTCTCATATCACGTAGAATAAAACACCCAAGATTTCCAAGATCAATTGGAAAAAATTCCAAACAAATTTTATCATGAACTTTAGGTTCTATATGCAAATTTAGAATTATTTTAATAAATAAAAAAATTGGGTCTTATAATCATATATTCATGGCTCTGATACCAAATGATAAAGATAATTTTCAATCCATTGTTTAAACTCAAGCACAGGAACGACTAATGCATGGAGGACTACTATAACTTTAGAAACTGTTGTTTAATAATTTTGAATGTTTGTTAAAAATTGTATTATGTTTTACTTATTGAGAAATTTATATTAGGTTTTAATTTTTTAATTTTTTATTATTTTTTATTAACTCTTGTAATTTTAAATATTTGTTAAAAATTCATACGACTTTTTAAAATATTACAAATTAATATTATCCTTTTAAATCTTAAAAATTCTATTAAAATCTAATCTTATGAAATCTTAATTGTAAAAAAAGTCTTTTAAAACAATATTTAAAGTCCCTCCAATTCTAAACAGTCTTTTAAAATCTATAAGATTTTTTATCTCAAAATAGATCTTTTAAAATCCTAATCCAATATACCCCTAAAGTATTACATTAAATGAGACAAAATTTATTTCCTTAAATTTTCAATTTAAAAAATGTAGTAATGATAATATAAATAATATCTAAAAACCAATTGATATTTCGCATATTGATGAGTCAATAGGAAAGACAAATGTGGTTTGGGTATTGTAATTTTTTTTCTTGATAGTTTGGGCTTGGATTATGAATGGCTACTCTTAGGATTTTCTAAATCCTATTTATATTATATTTAAACTGAATAACTTGTAACTAGGGATGTAAATGGGCTAGCCGGCCTACAGGGGCTTACAACCTAGCCTACGTTAGGCCCGACCCGGCCCGGCCTATTTAATAATTAGAGTAAACATAGGCTTATAGGAAAGCTTTTTAAATAAATAGGCCGTAAGCCGACAACACAAAGCCCGGCCTACAAAGCCTGTAGGCCGGCCTGTTTATTTAAAAAATATTCATTATATTTAACATATATTCAAAAAGTGGAAGTGTATCAAAGTAGAAGAAAGAGAAGAAGACTCATTAGAAGATTGTCAAAGCTGCAAAAAAAAAGAAACACTTTGTTGTCATGAATATTATTTAAAAAATTGTGTGCTTGTTAAAAAAAAAATTTTTATAATTTGGATCTTTGTTGATTGTTGTCATGAATATTATTTAAAAATTTGTGTGTTCTTGTTAAAAAATATTTGAGAATTTTTATAATTTGGATCTTGGTTGAATACTAGTTTATAATGAATGAGATTTTTTTTTAGTTTAATTTACAACTTCGTAGGCCTAAAAGGTCTCATATGCCATGGTAGACTTTTTATTTTTTAAGAATAGGCCGAACTTGCCTTACAAACTAAGTCTATGATAGGCTGATAGGCCAGATAGACTCAATATATTTTTACGTAGGATTGGGCCGCCAAACCAAAGCCCAACTCGACCTAGCTCATTTACATCCTTCTAATGAGTAGCAGTGACACAAATATAATAAAGATAATTAAGTTAGGTGAAACAGGTTAGATGGCCATACCAATTTGCTCTCTCTCTCGTTTTTTATATGTGTGCAATTGTCTTTCCAACAATATTTAATAATCTAAAATAAAGTATTTGATTTTTTCTTCCTTAAATAATTAATTGAATTACTGGGTGAATTAGTCAAGAGGTATAAAACTAGGGTTTTATAATTCTAAGGAAAATTGAAATCTCATGTAGTAGAGATAGAAGGTATATGTGAGTGTTAGAAAAAAATTGTATCTAGAACCTATGTCCGCACAAAAATAAGATGATGCATAGGAAAATTTGAATTCTCATTTGATTATTGAGAATTATAAAACTCATAAAACTATTGGGGTAAAATAAGTATGAAATTAATGTGAAGAAGATTAAAATGTCTTTTCGTTCTGTCCTGCTATAAGTAATTTGCTTACATTGAAGACAGCGACGTGCCAAATTGCCTTGAATAAGTGCCATGAAGAAGGAACTCTGATTTGTCTGAATGCGAAATAAGTCGTAGTCTTCGACTATAAATATATGCACGTATTTTTGGTTCATTGTGCACGGAAGCCAATTAAGTATTGCACCGGGAAACACCCAACAACACAGTCACAGAGAAAGTGGAAGCTAAAGGCAGAGAAAGAGTGATGGCAAGCCTTGTGCAGCAGCAGCAGCAGCAAGCAAGTGTTGAAGGTAGCAACCGCATAGTAGCAGTTAACGTGACACCATCTAACAACCTTCACACACCGTCTGAATACGATGACTCCTCAAAAAACGAGGTCCTTCTCCTTCTTTCTATCTGTGGTGGGATTGTTAATAAGATTTTTCCATTCAAGTTCTCAAGTGTTTTATATTTTTGGGTTCACCTATATAATGCTAGCTAATGGGTTTTCGAGCTAGTTTCAATAGTACAGTGACTCTTATTTAAGGTTATATATATATATGTAAATAACACTTGATGAAATGACACAGAAAAGTGGGTGGAGAAAGTTTCTGACATATGTAGGTCCTGGTTTCCTCGTCTCCTTGGCTTATCTTGATCCTGGAAACTGTAATCTCTCTCTCTCTCTCTTGTCTCCATCTTTTTCCCTCTGTCTGGTTCTCTTATGTATAAATTGGTGCGTTCGTTTGTCTGTGTTCTTACTGGTTGTTGCCATTTTCACAGTGGAAACTGATTTGCAAGCTGGAGCTAATCACAGATATGAGGTATAGTAGTTAAGAAACAAACTAAGAACACAAACCACACAACGCAAAATGATGTATTGATTTAAGTTTGGGTTTTATTAACTACCAAAAATTCTTACTACACATCGCATCACCATTGGATTAAAGAGAGAAAATGTTAAAAAGTTTTTGAAGAGAGAGAAAATATTAATATAATGGTGATTAGATAGATAGTAAATTGGTAGTGGAAAACTTTGGTAGTGAGAATATCCCTCCTCTTTATTAATCTCATGGTTAAACCTAAAAAATAAAAAGAAAAAAAATAAAAAGATAAGAAAAAAGTGACACAATTATCAAAGGGTGTGTAGGAGAAAAATTTATTACATGTAACAGTTTTTCCCTTTTAAGTTTTTGTTAGCGTAGCTTTGGTAAAATAAAGCTCTAAAATTGAAATTGTGTTGTTGGCTTGTTGCTCTATTCAGCTGCTGTGGGTGGTACTAATTGGATTGGTGTTTGCGCTTATAATTCAGTCATTGGCTGCAAATCTTGGCGTTACCACTGGTAAGATCCAAAACTAACACACAGCATTCCATGTGTAATTGCGCGCTTCAATGAACTTTTTTATTTTTTGGATAACGTGCTTCAATGAACTTAAATGGTCAACGCACTTTGTTTTTTCAGTATAAACCATCCGGTATCCTGTCAATAAACTATGTGTGTGTGGTCAGTGTATGAATATGCCTCCAATAATTAGTTTGATCTAATAATTAATATTGTACTTATTATAATGTGTAATCTTTCCCTTTGAGAGAGAGAGGAAAAAAAAATGGACAAGTGGATAGTTGTGATAAAATTTAAGGGCTCGTTTGGTGGACAAGATATGATAATGATAGGATATAATATGAGGTTGATAAATATAAGATATGATATGAGGCTGATAAGGATAAGATATAATATGGGGCTGATAAGCACATATATGTCCTGTGGATAAACACCTGATTAGCAATATGATAAGATTATATAGAAAGAGAAAAGAGAAAGAAAAAATAAAATATAATGCAATAAATACAAATATATTGGGTAGTGTGAGAATATATTGGGTAGCATGAGGATATATTGGGTATTCAATATTGATATCCTATCCTATTGAATCCTAACTCAGCTCCCCCAATAGAATAAGAAATCATGTATTGGATAGGATAAAATGAGACAATAGGATAAACTAATCATATCATATTGACCCACTAAATAAGAGATAAAAATAAGATATGATAAATTATTCTATCCTATCTTCTTTATCAGGTGCTCCAAACAAGCCCTAAATGTTGTTTATGAGATATTTTCTTTATGAGAATGTTATTATTGTTATTTGAATTTTGCAGGAAAACACCTTTCAGAAATATGCAAACTTGAGTACCCATTATTTGTCAAGTATTGCTTATGGATATTAGCCGAGATTTCTGTCATAGCTGCGGACATACCTGAAGGTACTAATTTGTTATTGTTGTTCCATCATCGCCTTGTTTTTTCCCCTTTCAATCAAAATCATTCAATTAAACAATGAGAGGCACTTTGTATTCCTATTTAGACCTCTAAAGTCATTAATTTTCTCCAAACTTGATTGTGGCAGTGATTGGCACAGCCTTTGCCCTGAACATACTCTTCCATATCCCAGTATGGGTAGGAGTTCTTATAACTGGCTTCAGCACTCTCGTGCTTCTTGGTGTGCAGAGATTTGGGGTAATTTACCTTTTTTGTTATGATTAGGAAATATGAACAACATAAAATATCTCATTTACGATATTAAAATATGTTAAAAATGTATATTTTTCTTCGTATGATTTGACAACAGTGACTATTTTGCCACGCTTCACCAAATAATTTACTAGATTGTCATGCCAACAGTAAAAAGAATGTCACGCGGCATAATTCGCTGCACTGTGCAGCGAATTATGTTTGTAAATAATTCGCTAAACAGTATAAAGAAATATGCAGGCTGCACAGTCAGCAAACACATATTAAGCAGGCAGTGATACAAGCATAATTCGCTACACAGTGTAGCGAATTACTGTCTACTTGTGTGCAGCCTGACATGAAATATTTCGCTACACTATGTAGCGAATTATTTGTAAACATAATTTGCTGCACAGTGTAGTGAATTATGCCGTGTGGTATTCCCCGAATTTTTACTTTGGCAGTCTAATAAATAATTCGACAAGCATGGCAAAATGGTCGCTGTACCTACGATTTTGGAATAGGATAGGATTAGGGACAGATTCGTCTTGTCCTCAAATTCATCATTACTTCCACTTTTAATCTTGTGTACATATTTATTTACTCAACTGCACCGTGCCTAAACTCTCAAGAATACAAAATTCACTAGAAATCGTTTCTCTCTCGATATTAAAGATTGTTTACTTACATATCTCTTTTGGGCGTTGCAGATAAGAAAACTGGAACTGCTGATAACAATCCTAGTTTTTATAATGGCTGCATGTTTCTTTGGGGAAATTAGCTACGTAAAACCACCGGCTTCTGGTGTATTAAAGGGAATGTTTGTGCCCAAACTCGGTGGTGGAGCCACTGCCGATGCCGTTGCCCTTTTGGGTGCCCTTATCATGCCGTACTCTCCCACCTTATTCCTTTAACTTACTTTGCAACATGTTTACCTTTTCTTGGCATAATGTATCAAGTAAACAAAGTTTATATAAGAATGTATGTATCTTTGAAAATTCACTACCTAATTTTTTTTCCTTTTTTGACAAAATGCAGGCACAACCTTTTCCTCCACTCTGCTCTTGTGTTAACTAGAAAAATACCCAATTCCGTGCGTGGCATCAATGTAAGGCACTCAGAAAATAAGGAAATTTATACGTGAGGAACAGTGACCAAAATGTCACATTTTGTCAAATTTTTTACCCAAATGTCACCCGAATAGTATTTTTTACCAGACTGCCACGTGTCATAATTCAGTAGCGAATTTCATGGCCAATAATTTCGTGACACGTGGTCATATTGCAAACGAAATTCACTACATAGTGTAGCGAATTATGACACGTCAGATCTTTCATGCGAAAGTGTGACACGTGACAAAAAATCATTCGCGTACATAATATGCTACACGGCGTAGCGAATTATGACGTGGCATAATTCGCTATACTGTGTAGCGAATTATTTATAAGCATATTTCGCTACACAGTGTAACAAATTATGTCACGTGGCATTCTGGAAAAATTTACTGGCGTGGCAGTATAGTATGTGACTGTTCGTCATGGGAAAATGGTAACTGTTCCCTGTATGTGACAAACTTTAAATTTGAAACGAAAACTGTTTAGAGGAGACATCACATAGGACTAGCTTTACTTAATAAACTACAAATAGACTCATATTATATAACCTGATATACTTGATTATGCAGGATGCATGTAGGTTCTATCTCATAGAGAGTGGGCTCGCGCTGTTAGTAGCATTTCTAATCAATGTTGCAGTAGTTTCTGTGTCGGGCACCGTTTGCTCTGCCACCAACCTTTCAGCAGAAAATAGTGATCAGTGCAACGATCTTACCCTTAACAATGCTTCTTTCCTTCTCAAGGTCCTTAATTTAATTGACTAAATGAGTTACCATAATCCAATCATAATATTTAAGTTTAATATCATAATTAAGCACCAAGTTTAATATCATCACATGAAATTTTGATGTCCATTGTTTTTAGAATGTGTTGGGACGGTCGAGCTCAACCGTTTATGCCATAGCACTATTAGCCTCAGGACAAAGTTCTGCTATCACTGGAACCTATGCAGGACAGTACATCATGCAGGTTATTTGGGAATATCATTCAACACTGTTTTTGTTTTGCTTTGTTTTTTTTTAAATAAAAAAATAAGAGGTTTTGGGGTGTTATTTTGTTGGTGGTGTAGGGTTTCTTGGACCTAAAGATGAAAATGTGGAAAAGAAACCTGATGACTAGGCTCATTGCCATAACACCTAGTCTAATTGTCGCCATCGTTGGTGGTTCTTCCGGGGCTGGTCGCTGTATTATCATCGCATCGGTTTGTATATTCTAAAATTTTACATTCTTTTCATAAATATGCATTCAATTAATTATACATGAACACTAATTAAACTAGTTTTGCAGATGATACTTTCTTTTGAGCTTCCATTCGCTTTAATTCCACTCCTTAAGTTTAGCAGCAGCAGTACCAAGATGGGACCTCACAAGAATTCTCTGATTGTGAGTTGTCCTCTTAATTACCTAGTTTATATGCGAATAAATCTTTGCTTGCAGATTTAGAGAAGGTATGTTGTGGGCCTGGACCATGATGGTCCTTTCCCAAAACAAAAAAAGGAGGGATGGAGGAGAAAAAATCAAAAAGAGAAGGGTAGAAATGAAAGAAAATTTTTCATTTATGAAAAAGGGACCACTGAATGAGTGGTGGGCCCGGAGCATATTAAATTTTTCGCTAGATTCAGTGCATCCCATGAATAAGAGCATCATACATCAGAGGAGAAAAAAAATTTGACATAAAAAAAGATTTTGCTGACATGTAATGCTCTCATTAATGGGATGCACCGAATATCAGGTACAACTGTATCACCAAAAATGTATTCTTTTACATACATATGCCACTTTGATTTTGGTTAAAAGAAGCTTAGATTTGTATCCCTCTTTATATTCTCCACTAGCCATTAAAACTCAAAGCAGAATTAGAGATATTTTTCATTGAGAATTGAAAAAAGAAAATAAAAAATGTGGCATAACTTTCAATTTTTCATGCAGATCATTATCATCTCATGGATACTAGGCTTTGGAATCATTGGTATTAATGTGTACTACCTCAGTACTGCCTTCGTGAGTTGGCTCATTCATAGTAGTCTACCAAAGGTGGCAAATGTGTTCATTGGGATCATAGTGTTTCCTCTAATGGCAGTCTATGTCATCGCAGTTATCTACCTGACCTTCAGAAAAGACACTGTTAAGACATTTATTGAGACAAAGAATGACCCTGAAATGCAAACCCATGGGGAAAAGGGACTTTTGAATGATGGTCAATTACAGTTGAGTCATATTCCTTACAGAGAAGATTTAGCTGATATCCAACTACCAGAATAGGGAACCTAGACTATTCAGATTAAACAGGAAACTTCAAATTGTTTTCCAGTCATTTTAGTGAGCAATGAGAATCTGATGTTTGGTGATTCTCAAAATGATAAGTTGAAAATCATTGTAATTATAGGACCTTGAGAAACCTTTCCTTGTTCCCATGTACAAATTGTGTGTAATATAGTACTAAGGGGTAAGTTTTGTGGTCTTTGTGTTGTTGCATAAGTTTAATTATAAGAAAAATAGTCTAGTGTAAGCCCCATGAT
The DNA here is from genome assembly GCA_032173675.1 of Gastrolobium villosum. Classification (NCBI taxonomy): domain Eukaryota; kingdom Viridiplantae; phylum Streptophyta; class Magnoliopsida; order Fabales; family Fabaceae; genus Gastrolobium; species Gastrolobium villosum. Next base: position 109,532 of record JAVKPL010015924.1, read on the forward strand.
CCATTGGTCTTTAAATTTCTTGAATAATAAAACCCCCATAATAAGTTGCTTTGTCAATTTCTCATTGAATTCGAGTCACAACTGAAGGGAAGATCTTACATTCTGTGTACTCGTTGTATTGCAATAATTTTCTTTTAGTAAATGATTGTGTTCCTTTCTTTTGTTTTTTCTCCCCCCACCTGGAGCTTCGTGCTTTTTAGACAAACGTTGGACACAAGCCAAGATAAGAAAACAATTTACATCTGAACGATAGAGACATGACATGACCAAGTATCATGGACTAGATTGGAGACACGAGTCACCATGGCCAGGGAATCTAACTAAAAAAGAATTGTGTCACTGATGACAATTAAATTTTAAGGTACCTAAAGTGCAGAACCAGGGGAAAGAAACTAGAACTATGGAACATCAATTTCTACTTATAACAACAATTTCACAATCAACTGCAACCAATTACAGGCTCTAAACTAAATAACTTTCTTGGCACATCCACCTGATTTCCTCTTCACTGCTCAAATCAATGACAAAATAAAATTGCAACTTTGAAGTTCCAAAACTTATATCCATTTAACTAATTAGCCTAAGCCAGCCTGCCCATTACTTAGGACATTGAACATGGCATTTGAAGAATCTATATTTGGTTTTTGTATCATAGATAGGGCCATAGGGACATTCTTTGCCCCAAACCGAACAATGAAGGTGGTGGGGCAAATGACATGTGTGAATGAACATGTTGGTTGTTGCCATACCCTGAGATGCTGATTGTGAGGGAGAAGCAGAGATCATTTGTTGTCTTTATGTTACAAGTCCCATGTTAGTAGCCATTTAAGGACCAACACCTGAAGCATTCATTGGAGGTGTGGCTTCCCACATGGTACCATTCAGCATAAACCTCTGTCTTTCCCTCTCCACTTGTTCGCATTCTTTCATCAACAATGTTTCAATTTCTGCAAACTGTTTTTACTTCAATTCCAATATTTTCAACTGCCAATAACAGCAAACAACCACCAACACAAGTTAAAATTAAAACAAATCAAAATGCTAGTTTTGATCATGATTTTGAGTCTTCTTCAATTGCGTAATTCGCCTAATTCGGCAAAAAACTGTTTAAACAACTGCTATCCCTTATGATTAATTATATTAGCACATTGCCTCTGAGTTTCTCATTGTTCAGCAGATTGGCCTTCTTTAGCTGTATTCTTTAACTTTCTCTTGTTATGGTGCGGCGAGTTTAGCACGGAAGGTTACAGCTCCATGACACAGTTATAATATAATGTTTTCCTGATTAAGTAAACAATTTTTTTTGTAGGAATTAAACAAAATGTTATATTACTGGAAAAATTATCACTTATCATATCAAGCATGCACCTTAATTATGTTTTTGAATTCTTATATTGTTGTAAAATCAGAATAATAAGAAATAACAAAACAAATTACACTAATTTAAACTTATGAAATATGTTTAGCGAAAAAAAAAAAAACTTATGGAATACATGATTTTCCCGTCATATCTTTTATGGGTTTTATAAGAGTTATGTCGTAGGAAAAATGTTTGTGTTATGTTATAGAGATTCGTTTTATGTGCCAGAATTTTTTGCTGTGGGCTCCATAAAATGTTATGAGTGTAGGAAATTTTTTCTAGTCATGTTAAATTATAGATGATAAACCATTCTTTTATTTATGAATAATTTAATTAGGGGCCTTATAAATGTTGAAAACTATAAAAGTAAAATTTTCTACTTTCAAGGTGAGAAATCATCCTCTAATTACGTAGGTCATAACTCTAAAAATAATAAAACTACTTGATTCTAGGGAATGATATTGTAACAACCATCTAATATTACTATCAATGTTATTATTTATAACCAATCAATTTTATCGTTAGATCGACTATGTTGATCCAACGGTTATATTTATTTCCATCTTTGTATGGTTATGATTCCTCATATTTAATCATTTAAATTTATTTTCACCTTTGTATAGTTATGATTTTCCATATTTATTACTTTCACATTAAATATGGGGAACCATAACCATACAAAGATGAAAATAAAAATAACCGTTGAATTAACATAATCGATCTAACGGTGAAGTAACATTATGATAACACTAGTTGGTTGTTACAATATTTTATCCCTTGATTCTAAACCCATGCTATGGAAGTATTTATCTGACAATGATCTTATGAAGAATAATCACATTATTGTTAGAGCATATGGATACAGATTTCGTTTTAATTCTCATAATCAAATTAAACCCATTGTATTTAAAAAAAACATGTTAAAAATTATATCTTTTTGTGAATTCCTTTAATATACTTGGTTAGTGAAATTAAAGTTTGAGTTTTATCTTATTAAACCTTTTATTTTGGACACATTAGTGTATGATTGACATATGCTTCTTATTTTGAACAATTTTTTTTATATATATATATATATATATATATATATATATATATATATATATATATATATATATATCAGAATCATTTTACACCAGTGTAAGTTATACTTTTAATCTTAACCATTGAATTCACTTACATCTAAGGGCTTTAATTTTTAATAATATGAGTCATTGGATACAAGTGATCAATGGTCAAGATAGAGTGTAAGACTTGTAACTCTTACACCGGTGTAAGAATATCTTTCCCCATATATATATATATATATATATATATATATATATATATATATATTTATTTATTTTTATGTATATCAACTGCGCAATTTTCGAATTAAGTTTTATTGAAAATTATTTTACTTGTGGTTGGTACTATATTTGAATTTTAGGCACAATTTTATTTTGAAACTTAATATCGTTAGGGTCATCAAGGGTTGATGATATATTGGAGTTTGAGACATAATAAAATTTAAAAGCTAGTTGGGAAGCCATGCACGTAGTCGACACCATATTAGAACTGAGGCATGATGGTTTTTTCAATAACTATACAATTGAGAGAAATTGTGAGGACCGACTAGTGAAAATAATAATATGGTTGTTGGATCAGATTGACATGTTATTTTTTTGCTACATTGCATACTAATAACTAGTTGGTAGAATTGGTGATATTTGCAACAATAAAAGGATGCAATCAACATTATGATTGGACGAAGTCATATTTATATATCACACTTTGGATCACATGTTTTCTTAGCTTGAGAGGCATTTTCAAACTTTGTTTTATAAATTAAAATTATATAATTAACTTTGCTCAAGTGAAAAAATATTAAAATTATTACTAGCCTACACAATTCATCTAGATAGAATAGGGAACTATATTTACCACACAAAAAAAAGAACAGGGAACTATCTTAACTTTCTTATTATTATTTTTATTTTTATTTTTTATTTTTTTTATTTTTGTTTTTGTTTTTACTTTTACTTTAAGTTAATTTTGATGTATCCCCAAAATCAATTATTATTTTTGGTGAATATAAAAGAAATTCCAGCGTAAAAATATTTTATCAGTGTTTGTGCATAAATGGATAATTTGCAAAAAAGTTGATTAGTGGTTTGATGGAGAGTGTGATGTTGTGACTTATTATTTTTCTAAGCATCAATTAAGTAGGTTGAACAATTCATTGAATAATAGGAGAGTAACTTAGAGTGATTGAGATGGAGAGTAAGAAATTAATTTTGCACCCAAAGCCGTGAGATTATGAGTTGTAATAGTTGATTTATTCGATGTGCAGTTCATTCTATGATAACATTCTGGAACTTATTTTGTTTTTTTGCTTAAGATGGTCTGTAGTATGATCTTGTTGAAATGATAAAGACATTTTCTTTCTTTTAGTTAGATAGCCAAATAGCCACCTACTTTAATTCCATTGTTCAAGTCCATTGAGCTTATGCCTATTTGTTCTTTGATGACTTATAATTATGAATAGCCACTCCACACACACATATACTCACCCAATTTAAATTGATTCAATTTAGTGTGGGGAATGGGCATAATTGTCATAAGTTTGAATTATTGATGTATTGGAGACAAAGGTGAAAATAGCAAAAGTCAATGACATATGATGTGATTAAATGAAAAGAAAAAAAAAAGAAAAAAAAGTCGAAAAGAAGGAAAAAGAAAGTTTATTATTGCAAAAATATTGTGTATCATGAATAAAAGGGTGTGAAAAAATGCAAAGGAGGAAGAGTTGATAAAGAAAAAAATGTGTTATGCAATGATGCTTGTTCCTCTTTGAATTTGAGTTCCAATCTTACAGTCACTTTTTCATATTTAATCATTTCCTTTATTTAAGCTACATTATAACTTTAATAAAAGTCCACTTGATTAACCGTGTATACCATTAAGACTGCAGAGAGTGAGAATATAATCAAGTCTATGGTATTACTGATTTATTGAAGCATAAGTGAAACACATATCCTTAGATACTTAGTGCGGGTGAATTGACACTACACCAAAATTGGGATTTAGTGGCGGTTAATTTTAGACTTAGCGGCGGTTCAAACCGCCACTAAAAAATTCAGTGGCCAATTGAAAACCGACGCAGGAACTGCTGACGTTAAAAAATTTAGCGGCGGTTTAGAGAAACCGCCGGAATAACCGACGCTAAAGACAAACCGACGTTGAATATATATAAACCGCCATCAATTATTATGGAAAAATAAATAATTTTTTTTATAGCGACGGTTTTGAACCGCCGCTAAATCATGCAATTTACTTTTTTTTTTAAATTTAATTTTTGTGGTGGATTCAATCAATATAATTTTTTTTCCAATAAACATAAATATTTCAAATAGGCACTAAATTATAAAATTCATTTAAATTATATAATTTGACTCAATCTCTTGCAATGATTTCATTGATCATAATTACATTTATTGTTTATAATCAAACTTGTTATTATAACATTAAAATATATAAAAAAAACTAGATACAATTTAAAAAGTCTAACATTAAAAATTTATAGATTCAAACGACAAAAACAGAGTACATAATTCTTTTACAAATTAATCAAAAAAATAATCACAATGTCAATACAACTACAAATGTTTAAACATAAATAATCTACTATGGCTGATGAGTAGCAGAATGTGAGAAGGTTGAACACAAGAATGTTGCTCTGCTACCTGCATTAAAATTAAAAAAAAAAAATTTAGAAACAAATACTGCAGTAGACTAATTTATAGGTAGTTTAGCTTCATGTTCTTACAAGGACGTTTGGGATATGTATACAGACTAACAACTGAACTAGACAGCCATAGCATCTCATTCTAATTCATCCCTTTGAAGGAATTATTCCACAAACAAATGATAGAAGAGCAGAGGCAAACCTCAAGGGCCATCTAGTATGGGCAGCCTTTGCTTGACTTAACATCATTCAATTTTGTCGCCTGAGAAGAAGGTAAAAGAATAAAAATATAAACTATATAATTTAAAGTAGCCAACATTTGGACTGTGTATTGATAAGACGTGAAAAATAATAATTCAAAATTCAGTTTCATTGGAGAAGGTTACCTTTGCCAACCCAAAATCTGCAAGCTTCACTGACCCGTTTACATCAACCAGTATATTAGCACACTTGATATCCCTTTAAAATTGAATATTTGGATTAAAAAAAATTAGAATGTAGCAAATCAATGTAAAGCATATTTCACTATCCATATAAAATTTGTTACAACTCCACAACTCTCTCTATAAAAAGAGAATAAAAATAGTTACTTTTTTTAAACAAATATATTAAATGAAATGAAAACCATATCCAAAATTACCATTCCACTCACCACATCAACAGATTTTAAGTTTAGTAAGGCTTTCATAATATCAACTACCACCACTGAATATTTCTTCAGCTTCCTCAAGGTTCTATAGATGCTTTTAGCATAAACTCCAAGTGCTTCTTGAGCAACTGAAACATTGACATTTTTCAGTTTAGTGCTCCTTTGTTTAATAGAACACGCATATAATGTGTACTATTATTATAAATAAACCTACTTGGATCACTAATGAAAGTCTTTAAAGCTAGGGCAGCAAGGATCTTTTCCTCCGGGTTCTTGGATGACTGGAGGACATTTATAATTCAAGCAAGGACTTGCAAGCAACTTCCCTTACACCAGTATCAGGAAGAGTAAGGAGCATATGTGTAAGCTATGTAACAAGAACAAGGCTAGATTTTTCCAAGTCGCCAATAATTGAAAAATTATAATTTTACAATAAAAATTATAATTGAACTTGATATGTTAATTATAATTGAACTCAAATATAGATAGAAATTATAATTGAACTCAAATATAGATAGAACATAATTCGTCCAGTGACCCTGAGTTTAGAATCACTCACCAAATGTATATATTCAAATGCAAACGGTTTAACCGCAAACTTGAACCACATATTATAAGTCCGGTGACCCTGAGTTTAAAATCACTCACCAAAACATCTACAGAGAGTTTTAAGCTCAAAAGCAAAGGATCTCCTTTTGGGCCCGCAATATCATTGAGCAAAACATCAGGAAATATGTGTGATCCAATAAAATACCTGGAGATAAATGCAACAAGTTTGTCAAAGGTAATGGATAAGATGACCCATACATGAAGTTTTTTACTTGGGAAAATTGAATGTGCGTGATGATCATGAATCTTATAACAAGATTCTAAGAAGCACAGCGGCATTACATGGGCACAGGACACAAAATAATTAATAATAGTCAGTATAGGTCATAGTAAATTAATAATAGTCATGACTCCCAAATAAAGCGCACTATTTAGAATCAGTTGCGCAAATCATAACCATATCAACTAAAAAATTAGTATAGAAATACATGTACTTACCAGAATGCAAATGTTGCCGCTGACAGAGTCATTACACTGTATACAAATGGCCCCGCTATTGAATCTGCAAGCCTTAGTACAGGTGCTTCACATGATTGAGCATGTTCAACCTAAAGTTTACAAGATAAAGTTGTAACATTGCAGAAACTTTTTCTACAAATGTTTGATTTCCATAATTGCAAGTCGATGGATTTATCAGCAATTTAATCTAAAAAAAGTTCAGAGAAACATTAAGTAAAGGATGCAATAATTCTAAAAACTAAATGAAGCAAAGCAATTACACAATATATGGAGACAATTATTTTCAACTAGTAACTGAGCTCCAGTGACAATGGAAAGACGGAAGGCCACTTATGTGGTATAGACATCTTCGTAAATCTAGCATAATAAATGGAGACACCAGTTACTTTAAAATGAAACTAATTAAAAAAGAAAAATATATATATAATAATACTGTGTTGCTCCACACGATAAAAGCCAAAGACATAATATAAGTATAATAATTAATTTAAAAATTATAAAAAGTAACCAAAAGAAAAAAGTAGAGGGGGAAAAAGTAATTTCTTTGCCTCCCTGTCCTCTTTTTCTTAAACTTTGAAACTTAAATAAATTTTTCAATTTTCAATTTTGGCAAAGTTACTTCCATAAACTAAAAAAATGTACAGTGAAATAAGGCTCCTTTAGAGTACACGAGTATATTGTTCCATTCAACTAAAATTTTAATAACAAATTTAACTTATTTAGTTAACCAAATTATAATGTAAAAAAGTCTAATCTATGTAGCTAAAGGAATTAAAATTCATTCATTCAATAGTTTAAGACAACAAAAGTTTAGGTGATAGCAATTTACTACTTTATCTTGACTTTAGCAATTCAACAACCAATTATATTTCTCCATTTAATACAAAAAAACTGCACACACAAGAGACCAAGGTAACATGCATTGTATATGTCATAGAAATGTCAACAATTCATTAACTAAATGACAAACAACCAACTATCTTGGTCTTTAACCATTCCCATCTACTTTAACTTCAATTTCCTTAATACCATAAAAAAAATTTGAACATATATCTATATATATATATATATATATGTGTGTGTGTGTGTGTCCAAACATCAAACAACGTGACTTTCTTAGGAAAACAATAACATGTAACTTCATGTATAAAAAGGAAAAACACTTAACCTTTAATCACTTGGTGGTTTTCCTACACATCATCTTTAAGCGCCAATTTAATTCCTATGATTCATGCCCAAAAATTTGCACATATTAAAAATTTGCACATGTATAAAGCTATAGTGACTTTAACTAGTCCCCAGTAGATGGACGCTAAACTCATGCTAGAGATGTTCTACTAGATTTAAAAAGTCATCAGTTTATTGGTACATTCATTGTAACAAACAAAGCTACAAATAATACAGTAACTCTCTTTTATTAAAATTGTCATCCCAAAAGTTTAAACTATTAAGTGAAAGCAATATTATTTTTATATAGATATTGAAATAAACAAACTTCATTTTTGCGATCTACCATATATATTATTTTTCAAAAGTGAAAGCTAAAATTATGATCTACCATCATAATTTTTCAAACTTCATTATCTTCACATATATAAGGGTATCACTCTCACCAGCAATTTTTAAAGCTTCCAATGCTTCCACAAAAATAGTGTAGCGAAGAATAAGACGGTTTTCTTTTATATACTGAAGGATTTGGTTCATGAGCACAGTCCCACCAACTTTAGAACACCTCTCAATCAAAATATTGCATGCAGCTTTATCAGGTTGCACCCCAGCCTCTTGCATCCTTTCAAAAATCTCAAGGGCTTCTTTGCATTTTCCTAAAATACACAAAAACAAGAATAACCATTACTGCCTTCAACTTCACAATAAACAATAATAAATTATACGTTTATGCCATTCTTAAGAACCACCAACTTGAATATATATATATATATATATATATATATATATATATATATCATTTAACTGGCAAAGACAAGGACTGAATGCCCTCATAGACCACATAACAAACAGGTTGAAGGCACACTAACCAGACCCAATAAGATAGTCCATTAATATCGTGTAAGTGTAACAATTTGGTACAGAGCCAGAGTGAAGCATCTCCTTGTAAACATCTCCTTGTAACAATTTTTCAAAAGAAGAGATGCGCTGCTTTTGGAGGAGAATCATGAACATTAGCTGTATGTTTTCTTTACAATAGTCATCTCACTGTTAGTTGCAATTATCAAGAACATCAAGGCATCACAATAAACAGTAACATATTTCAGAAGCTTAAGGATATGGACTTACCTTGAGAATGAGGTGGAGGTTGAAACTAAGTTATATTGAGAAGCTTGTAGTCACCCACGAATCGATGTTCTAGTTGAACCTTATGCAGCAAAAGTGAAGAGTTGATTTTAGCAGCTTAATGGGCAGAGAAACCATACTTGGTGAGGAACGTGGCTTCCTCCATGGCCGAATCCCCACCGCCGATCACCTCCAGCGGCTTATTCCTGAAAATAGGAGCCGCACCGTCGCACACCGCCCAAGCCGAGATCCCCCTGTTCCAATACCCGTCGGGACCATCGCCGGAGCCGGTGAACGACAACCGCTTGGCGACGGCTCCAGTGGCAATGATGACGGACTCGGCCTCGACGGTTCTGGAATCGGTGAAAACCCTAAAAAGTCATTTGGAGAAATTGAACCTGGACACTGAGAAATCTCTGAGGCTAACAAAACTAGGAAATGCTTTTGCTGCATACAAAAAAAAATTGAGATAACGGGATAATTAGCTTCAAGAGTTAGGGGCTTTGTTAATGGTATAGCTCAAATTTGTAATCTGAAAATAGAGTCGGTTTCTAAATCAGCCACCAGCGCACCGCCTCTACATCCCGCTTTTCGTGTAGTGTGAAATTCCTAATGAGGGGCGTTTTGGTTTAATTTTCCAACTTTCTTTCTTGAGAACTCTTGTTATAAATTTACAATTCTATAACTTGTGGATTATGAATGCTTACTTGATTTGGTGCCTCATTATTTTTACTCACTAAGCAAGAATACTTCATTGACTGTGATACTGATTGATTGACATGTTGAAAGTTTATTGAGCATATGAACTCGTCTCTTTTCTCATTGATTTGTTTTAATTTGATTGATGAAGACAATAATATTCTAAATCTAGAAATGGCTTGATAAACTCGTAGTTTATCATATTTTTAAAAGGCTAAAATCACTCTAAAATCTAATCTAAAGCATGAAACTTAGAGTTATTTTGCTAAAAAATATTAACTTACTTCCTCTTACATATATGATTAATCTTTGCTAATTTTGTAGGACAACTAATTCGAATTGGGGCAACAATTAAGCTAGAAAAAGTTAAAGCGACAAATGAGAAACAACGATTCAGTGAAAACCTCCTTGAAGCTGTCTTCTGCCCAATTTTCATATCAATGATGATGGATTTGGACCTTGTACTATGCATAAAAGTTGTATGTCTTTCTTTTATCTTTCCAATGAGACAAGAATCTCATCAATCGAACAAGTATAGCTGAAGTTATGCCCAAAATATGAAATACTATGCTTGCTGTCAAAGAATGCTTCAGCGCTCAAGTTGGGCACTATAGCACCCCAGAGCAATGTTGTCAAACTCGAGTTTCTACGTAGAAATGGAAAGGGGTGGTAGAAACATAAAATGTAGAAATGACACGAAACGTAAAGTTTCTACTTCCTACTACTTAGGTCAAGATACAAAATTATATATATGCATGTAAAAAAATATCATATAATGAACATGTGTGTTGAGACAATTATCTATCTAAAAAAGAAAATTATTTTTTATAACCAAGTATCAAAATTATAAACAGTGATAACTAACAAGTAATGGATAACCGATCTGCTCTAACTGCTTCATACACTCTGCAGATCTTACTCATAAGGATATAATAATTCCACTTCTTTCAATGCACACATTGATCCAAAAACACAAAACGATTCTCATAGCATAACTTATAATAGAATTGCAGCTTTATAAGACGTAGTTATAAAAGACATATATCCAAATAAAAAGATATCAAGATACTATGCATATGATTTTGGGAAAACGAAAATTGGTTTTTTTTAATTCCTTTTTTTGTATATATTTTTTTTTAAATATTTTGTTTTAAGTAAAAATGGTCAAAACGTAGGTTTTTACCATATTTACGTTTTTAAGCGACTTTTTTACTAGTTTTTACCAAGGACTATTTTTACTTGCGTTTTAACACACATCACTCTAGTAAAAACGTAAAAATATAAGTTTTTACGTTTTTAAACTAGTTTTTGGCAACAATGCCCCAGAGTGCGTTGTAGCGCTCTCTAAGCACACAATAGCACGCTAGTTAACATTGTTTTAACATGTTGCATCACTTGTTTTCGCATTGTAGCGCTCAAATACGACCTAATTAACACTTATTATGTTGTTTTCACATAAAATAAGGATTTTTCCATCCATATAAGTCATTCTTAAAAGGAATTATACACTTCTTGATATCTTTTGACACCGAAGGCACCTTGGACATCGAGGAAGCACTTTTGCTTGGATTTTTATGCTTTTGAGAGCCTGAGTTAAGTCAGAGATAGGATTAAGCTAAAGATTGTGAAGATTCACTGTGCCATTACATCAATGGAGTTTGGGAAAGCTTTTACATCTTTTTGTGTTCTTGTTTTTACCATGTCTGGCTAGTTTTCTTTATAGTTAGGTTTAGATAGAACCTAGTCGAATCTTTATGTTTCTGTACTAGTATTTATGCAATCTTTCCTTTTTATATTGAATGATTTTTTTTTGGTAAGTTATATTGAATGAATTTATCTTTTCTTGAGGAAAGTTATACTTACAATCTATTTTCATTTACAACCTCTTACAACCACATCTTAATCGTTGATTTTCGCCAATCAATAGTTATTATTTTCGCAAATCAAACTCATTAGTTAATTATTAATAAGCAATAAATGATAACCGTTGATTGGCGAAAATCAACAGTTAAAAATTGTAAAGGTTATAAACAAAAAAGCCTTCTTCTCTTTTCTTTCTGTCTTTATCTTGATTTTTTAGATTGAATTAGGATTCTATATAACAATAGGGGTGTTGGTATGTGAATCGGGCTTGGTAAATACATCATTAATTTATATGAATCTAGGAATATACATATGAATTGTGCAATCTTGTGATTCTTGAATTTAATGTTTATTTTTTTTAAGAATAATCGAGGAACTAAGATTCTTTAAAGAGAGTAAAAAATTAGGATTTCAAGGAATTGAGTTATAATTAATTTAGAGGAATCGATTGGCGATGTAAAAAGAACATTTAATTAAAATTTTAATTCAGAACATAAATTAGAGATTGGGGAAATCGAATCCCTAATCATATTTTTCTTCATTGCTTGAATATTTGTTATTGCATTCTTGTTCTGGTTATTATTTTAATTATTAATTAATATATAATTAAATATTTCATTCAAATTGTCCATCTTAAGTAAAAATAATAATACTAATTCTCGTGAAAATAATACTCTACTCACTCCTTTATTACAACGTAAATTAATTATAATTAACTCATAACACCGAAGGCATAAGTTTAGTCAGTGTTTAAAAACCCGGCTCGACCTTCAACCCGGCTGAGGTCAGGGGTCACAAGGTCACTGGTTCAACCGGGGGTCACGGGGTCACTACGCTGACCCGGTTTTATATATTAAAAAATATAAATATACATATCCTATATGAAAATATTAAAAAATAAACCATCAATCTTCAAAGATTCAAAATGTACTTAACATAATTTACCAATTACAACCACAAGTCAATATTATACATCCTAATTAAAGTATCAAGATACCAAAGTACAAAACTCATATTCTAATGGGGTCACTATGCTGACTCGGTTCTGTCTCTTTTGAGAAGGTCCCTGACAAAGGAAGATTTAAAAAAAGTAAGAATGAGTTTTTGTTTTCTATCGACGACCATAAAGATTTCGTTTGAATGGGTAAAACTATGACCTTTTCTAGAAGATTCACGGCAGAGAGATGAAGATTTAGAGCCTAGGTCGCTGGGAGAGTAGAGACCGATTAGATTTAGGTTTGCAAGCATTTTTATCTTTTTTTTTTTAATAAAACAATATTGTTTCATGGAATTTTTTTCAAAAAATAAAATAAAATGCAGTGACTCCCTTTGATCCCTTTGACCCGGGAGTCACTAAAATCCGGCCGAATTCTGGGGGTCGGAGTAGTCGATGTGCATATAGAATTTAACTTGTAATTCCAACTCTTAGAGGGGGAAGAGTCAGGATTGATCCGGGTCAATCCGGGAGATGAGGTGGGATTTTAAAACAAAAAATTTAGGAATGTCGATGTTACTCAATGAGCGGCGGCCTTAATCTTTATTAAACAGAGTTGGTTGATAACGGAGATAGCAGCCAAACATAAACAAAACGACAAAACTGATAACTAATTTAATAAAAATTAAAGCCTACGATAAGATAACTAATGGATGAACTCGGATGCCTTTTACTAGTAAATTGAATATAGTGTCGTTGATCACTAACTTTTTGACTACCTGAACCAATTAATCATTTTGTTTTGTTCATGAAAATGACTCTGGAACAGAACTGTGACAAATTAATGGCCTTCGAGACATACAATTCTTGCGCCACATAAATCACATTGACATTGTCGCACATTTACATTGTCGGATTCGATTGGGGTAGTAAATGGGTTGGGTTAAGCTAGGTTTTGGTTTAAATAGGTTAAGGATTGTGTAAAAAATATTGAATATGGCCTGACTATTAATCTATGTGGGCCCAACATTATAAATTTGGTCTGTCCTATATTTAAAAAATAAAAGTCTTGGCTTAGGCTTATTAGTCTGTTTAAGTCTATTAAACATTCAACGATTAAAAGAATTACTAAAATAATATTATTTTATTATTCAAAATTATTAATATATAATTTTATTATTATATTTTAAATAAATAATATGATATAGACCGACTGTAAGCTTATAGGTCAGACATGTACAAAAAAATCTATGACATATTTTCTAAAGAGGTATTTTTAAAAGCATAAACATATTCTATTTTACTATTTATAATAGGTCAAATCTAACCTAATATAGGCTAGACCATAGGCATCTGGAAACCGCATAGCCCCTTTAAGGCCTAGATTCGATTAATTAGCCATCTGAGCCGCGTGCAAACCAGGAAGCTAGAGAATTCGAAGTTCATTACAAATATAGACTTATATTAGAAAGAGATAAATAGAGGTCGGTTACTTAATAGACAAAATTCCAATTCAAGAAGACTATTAAAATTCTTGTCAAATTTCAAGTGGAAACCTATTTTACACAGAATAGTGTATCAAAATTATATCTCAAATTGATTGCATATATTTCCAAAAATAAAAATAAAAAAAATTGACTGCATATAAAACTTAGAGGTATATTATATTTATAAACTGTGTTTACAAATCTTTTGTGTGTAGTAAAGTTCACGGAGTATACACTTAAATATTTGTAGTTGCTGGAATATATAGTATAATTTGTAAAAGTTTATAAATATAACATGTTCTACAACTTAATAGTCAAAGAAATTTGAAAATTAATTTTGACTCTTCTCTCCTAACTACAAGATTTATGTTTCCTACACGGTGAGTGATTTAGGGCATGTTTGATTGTGTTCAACTTTTTTTTTGTTTTTAAAATTATTTTGTAAAATTGTTAACGAAATAGGTGTTTTCAGTATTTTTTGTTTTAAAAGTTAAAAATAAAATATATAAAACAAAAACAATTGATATATTCTCTAAATTTGAATCTAAAAGCTAAAAAATAATTATACTTTTTAGAACTATTTTTATAAAATAAGTCTTATCAAACAAATTTATTATTTTTTTATTTTCTAAAAATCAAAAACTATTTTCAAAAATATCCATAATCACCTGATGAATATAACGTTAGTCCAAATCCAATGATAACTCATTGACATGTTAAATATCATGTCTCAACATTGGAATATGATTAAATTATGCTAGCTCGCGATTAAATTTTAAAATGATGTTATTCACATTAAATCATGCTAGCTAATGATTAAGTATTAGAATAATGTTATCCACCTTACAAACCGATATACAAATCATCTTAGGTCATGAAATTATACACATATAATTGATCTGAAGTTATGTGTTCATGATTAAATACAAGAATAAATGCTATGTACCACACACAATAATATACCGAATATTCTTAGATCATTAAACCATACACATCGATTTGAAGTTATGTGACAGAAGATTGATAAACAACAAACGATTCCTAGCTAGGGAGGCAGATAATGACATGGCTATTGACTAAAGATGCGATACTTTTGATGTATCGATGTTTAATTGGACGAGGAATGCTAAATTAAGCCATCACTAAAATTCAATGCTAAAAAGCAAAACTTATTATTACGTATGCGAAAATAATCTTAAACTGACATGAATTTTTTTAATAAATTTTTTTGAATATTATATAGACCTTAAGTTAAACTTTATTTATTTATTTTTTAAATGAGGAATGACTAAGAGCCCAAAAAAAGCAAATTAAATCTTAATTGACATCCCATCTCAACCCAAAATCTTAAAACATTGGATTCATAGGTTCTTCCATCTATATAATCATTATTTAACTCATTACCAACCATCAATGTGGGACGCCATCTATCTCATCAAACTCCCTCTAAGTGTGAAGCTCATATCGTATTATTGTTCCCTAGCAAAACTTAAAGTTGAAAGCATGTAGGGAAAGTGGTTAAATAAAAAGTTGGGATTTCATTAAAGAGTAACTTGCTGTTCTCAATCATAATTATAAAAAAAATCATGAAATTCAACTCTTTTAATAAGAATCCTAAGCACTCTTTTATAGACCAATTACAAAGCAATTTAAAATTTAAAATTCTAAAAATAAATATAACGATAATTAACTTCTAAAAATAAAATCATTCAAAATAATTCTCAAATCTTATATTTCAAATCACGTCATATTTATTGCTTTCTTTTTTTACCAAATAAATTACAATCATATGTACTACTTCATTTGGACTTGTATTTAATCGTAATCTATTAGATTTTAAATTGTTGCTTCTTTGAACATGTGAGTCATGCTTAATATGGGCCATAATTCTGGTTGAGTCCAAACTTTTTTAATCAATGATGGACTATGTGCAATGGGTCAATTATAAGTGCATCAAAATCTCTTTCCAAACACCAAATTAGCCTAGCTAGATCAAGTGATACATCCGTCTACTTATTTAATTTTCACTTAATCCATTATTAATTAACATGAGACTTCGTTACTCTTAAATATCCCAAAGTTTTATTATAATAATGGAGGCAAGGTTCCCTAGTATATTTATTAAATTAAAATGTTCTCTTAAAACTAATTAAATATCTTATTATTCATTTCACACAAAAAATGATATATGTTTTTTTTTAACTTCTATTTTTTTAGATTTTAAGTTTAAATTCTTTTAAATTAATTACTCGTATTTTTTATATTTTAAATATTATTATTTTACTAAAAAATTCATTTTTAATTTATACCTTTTAAATTCTACTTAAATTAATTATATATCTTTTTACTTTAATTTTTAAAATATTCATACAATATGCAAAATTACTTGCTTGTTGCATAAATGAGACTCTCTTGAATTTGATTTGGTCCTTTTCCTTCGCAAGTAAGAGATTTTCTTTTTTTTTAACTGTTACTATAATTTAATTGAAAAGACAAGGAATGAGACAAAAGAAGGGGACATCAGAGTTAAATTATCATAGGTGAATATAAGACATGCGACACATAAAAAAAATGATGAACATGATAATAGATCCGACCCACTTTTTATATGTGCATGAACATGATAAGTATATTTCCCTATAATAAATAGGTTTTATGTTTGTTATGTTACATAATCTAATTTTATTTTCCTACACACCCATAAAAAAAAATTATTAGATTCACATATTTTTCTCTCCTTTTCATCATTTCCTTTCTCTCTCTTTTTTGTTATGTGTGTAAGTAAGTGTAAGTAAGTGAAATTGAATTTTATAACATAATAAACATAAAACCGTAATAAGTATTGCATTAAATGAATCAACTTTTCTTTCCATAAATTTTCTATCAAGAAAAAAGAAAAACAAAATACAAGTATTTAATACTTTTGGGATTGAAAAGGTATAATTATTACTGTTTCTTCAATAATTAAGAAAGATAATCAAAAGATTCATTAGAAAAAGGGTTTTCTTTTTTTCTAAGGTTAATATAGATAATTTATCTACATTAAACCCAAAATAACATCATTTTGAGGCGAAAATCAAGATATTTTTATAATTATAATTTATTTTAGGGCTATAATAGTTTTTTTATTATAATTTCTTAATTGTTTAACTCAAAAGATGTCATTTTAGCAGCGAATGTAGATAACTTATCTACATTCACTTTAGAAACATTAAAGCCTTAGAAAAATATATACTTGTTTGTCACTCCGTCTTTCTTTCCAATCTATATATTAATTTAGGAAAAGATATTTCTCCAATCATTGGAGATAAAATTATAAGCTCAAAACGACGTCGTTTTGAGTTATAAGATTAAAAATTATGATGATAAAGACTAATAAACTTATAATATATTATAATTATAAAAATACTTTGATTTCCGTCCCAAAATGACGTCGTTTAGATTCATAGGAGATAACTTATCTTCATTGACTGGAGAAATCTTTTACTCATTAATTTATTCTTTTCTCAAATGATATGTTAATATGTCTTTATTTGATGAAGTCAGACCAAACCCTAATTCTGTGTATATCATCTGCTCGATTAAGTGTGGGTCAATCTCTCATCAAATAGGAACATATAGATATTTAATTTGATAAAACAGAAAAAATGACATATAAATTGGGAAGAGGGATAAAATACTAATTCTGTTAAAAATAAGAAGATAAAATAGTCAATCTGCCTTGTTCCATATTTTTTTTATCAAAAGATATAATATAATGGATAATAGTACAACTTCTTTACAAATCTTTTAACATTTGCTTAGTTATTTAAAATAGAAAAAAAATCAAATAAAACATTTATTTTCTTGATAAACTAAAAATATTTAATATTTTCATCCGTTGATAATTAATGGAACTGCATGGAGTACTAATCCAGAGGCATAGAATTCAATTATTGGTGTAAGTATCAAATTAACGTGAAGAAGGTTTAAATGTCTTCTCGCTCTTCCATGATACACGTAAATGGAACTCTGACCTGTCTGAATGATAGCAAGTGGTGGTCTTAGACTATAAATAAAGGAAAAAGTGTTTATACTTTTAAATGACACAGTTTATATTCTTTTACTCTCACAAAAAAAATGGGACCCACACCTTTATTTTTTTTTGTCAACTCTCTTCTTTTTTATCTATTTTTTTCTCTCTCTTAAAATGACACAACTTTACATCACACGTTCTTTTTACTCAGTGTTCATTGAAGCCAATCAGTGTTGAACTGAGAAACACACAAAACACAGTCACATAAGAGTGAGGAAAAAGAATGACAAAAGCAAAGCAACAACAAACAAAACCTGCACCATCACAAAATTTATCAATACAGGGTTCTGAAGAAAATTTATTGTAAGTTCATACATAATAGACCCACAGTCTGCTTCAAAACAGAGGGCAACGATATGTGGCTTTGATATTGACTCATATACTGTTATAAACATAGAACAAAACAGAGGGTAACCACAAACTAAACCTACACTAGCACTGGGTGGGAACATGAAGTTTGTTACTCTAATATATATAAATTCATTCCTGAACCAACTTATCGACTATTTTAGTACAACTAGCTTGAGCTAATTTATTCAAATATGAATATGCCAGATCATATAGTTTAAAAACAATAAATCTTTTTCCATAGTTATGACATTGCAACTAGCAAATAATCCCTCCCACATATTCTGCTATTAAAAACGCATAATCATGTTCACACTGCACTTACGTTTTATACTAGACCCTAGTGACTACAAGCACCCAACGAAGTAATCAAGTTGGGAGTTCTTGGACCGGCCACACATGCCTGTTTCATTGGACCGGCAACTAAGATCCATATATGAGAAAAAAATCTATAATTCCACCGTTGTACCTATGACATGACAATGATATTGCATAACATCAGCAACTTTTTTTAAAGAAAAAAAAAAGTTACTTTTGTACTTTACACTAAGGGCTCATTTCATGTACAACATAGGATAGGATAAGAGTAAGATATGATATGGGGCTGATAAGGTTATATTATATCTTGTGTTTGATCAATACCTGATTAGCAATTTGATAAGATTATGTAGAAGAAGAAAGAAAAAACAAAATATATTAGACAGCGTGGGAATATATTGGATAGGGTGGGGATACATTGGGTATCCAATATTGATATCCTATCCTGTTGAATCCTAACACGGCTGCCCCATAGTATAAGAAATCATATGTTAGATAGGATAAAAAGAGACAATACGATAAGTTAATCATATCCTATTGACCCACCAAATAAAAGATAAAAATAGGATATGATAAATTATCTTATATTATTTTCTTTATCATGTGCTCCAAACATGTCCTAAGTCTTAGTAGTCAGACTTAATATAAAATGCATTGTCACACCAAATTCTCAATATTACCATTGTACCCAAAATGCTCTCGCATGTAAGAGGTCATATCCTGTTATCTCTAAAATGAGACAAATATTGTTTTATCACACTAAATGTCACTTCTCATGCACATATATACCCCATGCATTAGGTGAGGATACTTGTATCACACCTAGTGGGGCTCACACAGTACTTGACTCAGTCAATAATCGGGTCGTGTTTAATAACATTGTTTCTTCTCCGCCAATATCTACCTCTCTTCTACTTTTAATGAGTCACATTTTGCAAATCAATTCAACTAGTTGTTATGTTGTTAAAATACGGAGTCACCGGGGGCAACACTTCGCCGTTATTCTTAACCTTGGTCTGAGACCCACTTGCGGCAATTCTCTGGTTGAGCTTAAGCTATGACTCACTAGATTACTATTACATCAGCGTACTTTACGCCGAAAACAAACCCGTTTTCACCATATAAACAGTTCTGTGGGTTTCAGAAAAGATTCTACTCTTGATAGTATATATGTGATTATTAATTTATTATATTGTCGAATGTCATGTGTAGGACCCTAGCTTAAGTGTCGATTTGCTTCCCTATAATGGAGTTCTGATTGTAAAGGCTCTAATTCTATCATATAGAGGAACTCAAACCCACCACTGTTGATAGACAATTTATATTATATTCACCAAATATTTCATTGTTAATAAAAATTAAAAACAAAGCATTTAGTATCTTGATAATCTAAAAGTCATTTAATATTTTCTCCTTTAAATAATTACTGGGTGGATTAATTAAGAGGTGTAGAATTATTGGTGTATGTATCAATCAATGTAAAGAAGGTTTAAATGTCTTCCCGCTATGCCTAATTTGCTTACACTCAAGACAGCGACGTGCTGGTTTAACATGAGTAAGAGGCAAGAAGATGGAACATCGTCGACCAGTGTCAATGCCAAACAACTGGCGGTTTTGATCTTTTTATAACTATAAATATACCCACACATTTGATTCAGTGTTCAGTGAAGCCAATAAGTGTTGTATATAACACTTGATGCAATGACACAGAAAAGTGAGTGGAGAAAGTTTCTGACATATGTAGGTCCTGGTTTCCTCGTCTCCTTGGCTTACCTTGATCCTGGAAACTGTAACTCTCTCTCTCTCTCTCTCTCTCTCTCTATATGTGTCTCCATCTTTTTCCCTGTCTGACTTTTATATATATGCGTGCGTGTGCTTACTGATTATTGCGTTTTCGCAGTGGAAACTGATTTGCAAGCTGGAGCTAATCACAGATATAAGGTATCAGAAAAATATTGGTTGACAGAGAAAGAGAAAAAATATCCGTTTACAAACTTTTTTTATAAATTATGCTTAGTATAATCGGTGGTCATATACTTTTGGTTGAAGTATGACCGATCATACTTAGTGTAGTCTATAAGACTTTGTAAACAAAATGTTTATAAAATATAACCTTTCCCTGCACAATACTTACTCCCTGAAATATATAGTATAACTGCAAAACGTAACTCTATTTTTGTGGGACCAACTTTTTTTTTTTGTGGGACCAACTCTCTTTTTCTTTGAGAGTGACAGGCAACCCTTTATGCAATAATTGCATAAAATTAAGAGTTTTATATTTCTGATTCAATTCTCATGTTGTAGAGACAAAAAGCATGTGGAACCCATATGTTATAAAAAATTATGTGTAGGACACACATTGGCACGAAAGTCGAAGGGTGTGTAGAAAAATTCAAATTCTCATGTTAAATGAGAATTATAAAACCCTAAAATTAAACCCCATAAGGTATAGTAGTAAGAAATAAACTAAGTATTTATATAAAATCATTAATGTAGTCTCACCTATCAGCTTAAACTTTTAACTTAAATTGATTTTTTTTTATGGTATTAGAGTTTCAGTGTCACGGATTCGATCCTCACCGCCCCATTTAATTAATAAATAATTAAATCTTATGGAATTTCTTAGCACAGATAGATGAGCATGTACATTATCCACCCTTCAAGCCCACTGGACTCTCTTATGAGAGAGTGTATTAGAGATATATAAAATCATTTATGTAACCACACTTATCACCTTAAACTTTGGGTGATGTTACATCAATAGTTTTATATTTCTTTAAACACAACCCAAAATGATATATGGGTTTAAGTTTTTGTTACCTTAAATAATATAAAATAAAGCTCTAAAGTTGAAATTAAGTTGTTGGCTTGTTGCTATATTCAGCTGTTGTGGGTGGTACTAATTGGATTGGTGTTTGCGCTTATAATTCAGTCATTGGCTGCAAATCTTGGCGTTACCACTGGTAAGATCCAAAACTAACACAACAATTCATGCGTTATTGCGTGCTTCAGTGAGCTTAAATGGTCAACACACACTATGTGTTTATGCTTCGAATATGAGCGCGATTGTACTTGTAATATGTAACCTTTTCCATGCAAAGAAGCTGCATAAAAAATAGAACCTAACTAAAGGAAAAGTGAGTCATTTATGTGAGAGAAAAAATAAAAATGAGAGAGAAGGGGATAGTTGTGATAAAATGTAAGTGTTGTTTATGAGATATTGTTAATTGATATTTGAATTTGGCAGGGAAACACCTTGCAGAAATATGTAAAGCTGAGTACCCATTATTTGTTAGGTACTGCTTGTGGGTATTAGCCGAGATTGCTGTCATAGCTGCAGACATACCTGAAGGTACTTAATTTGTTATTATTGTTACATCATCGCCTTGTTCTTTCCCCTTTCAATCAAAATCATTCAATTAAACCAATATGATACACTTTCTATTCCTACTTAGGCTTCTATATTCTTTAATTTTCTCCAAACTTGATTATGGCAGTGATTGGCACAGCCTTTGCGCTGAACATACTCTTCAACATTCCATTATGGGCAGGAGTTCTAATGACTGGCTGCAGCACTCTCTTGCTCCTGAGTCTGCAGAGATTTGGGGTAATTTACTTTTTTTGGAATAATTAGTAAATATGAACAATTTTAAACTCTAATTATATAAATAAGTAAGG